>APFE031025547.1:104428-115200 GCA_000404065.3 Pinus taeda | reverse complement strand
AATAGAATTTTAACTATCACAAAAGCATAAAATGTAAATTCAAATTCATTGTTCATATAATGAAAATTGTAAAACCACATAGCTTTAAACACTTATATGCAACATTGTAAAATCAAAACATGATGATTATTACATCGGTGAGCCTGAAATTGTAATTTACCTACCGCAAAACTTTACAATCAAAACTTACTTGCATTACTATACAATCAAAACTTACATGTAGTGCTATACAATTAAAATTTGAGGATTATTACATTGGAAATTCTATGATTATAACCTACCTACATTTTAGTACAAGGAGATTGCAATACCCCTTAGTAGTTTATAAATATTTTAATCTACTTTTTTGTACTGCAATGACTTGGCAGGCTGTACACGGGGAAGACAAACTTGATTCACAAGCCTGTACAAGTTATTCCAGACCAAGAAACATTATAACCCCAAGAAGAAGCTATTATGAACTATAACTTTACATCAATAGAAAATAACTGTAGATTAATACTATACTAGTACATAAGATATGTATGCACGAACCTTGATAAAATAAGAGAAAAAATGTAAGTGATTACAAAACTTTAATGCAATTGGCCATACTAGAAATGCAAATGTCGTTGAAAAGAAAAATTGTGTACATTAACCAAATCATATTACAAAGTCGTAATCAAACCTTTGAAGAATAACATGAGAATAAAATAGATACCACCCATGAAAACCCTGATAAGAGGGATGTTTAATAAAACCTGCAAATAGAAAAATGGAAGTCCATGAAGGTAAACTGAACTTGGTGAATTCCAGAAATTTAAATTTATGCTACTCGAACCCTATAATGGCTCAGTGTCCAAATGTAAAATCTATTTCACGACACATAACATGCATATAAATATGAAATAATATACAAGTTCAATAGAAGAATTTCGTATTAAAAATCATACACAGAGTGTAAATTAACTCTCACTGAGAGGTTTATAGAGCATTGTATTTGCAAAAACCTAAAGGGTTTTGTAATAGGAAAAACTAATCGTGCAACAATAAGAAACTCATTTCTTCCAAATCAAAACCCTGAAAATAACCTAAGGCCAAAAGGTCATTCCCATGAACAAAAGTATGCCTAAAACTCCATTATGGGTAGTAAACCCTCATGCATATAACCAAAGACCTGTAAGAAAATAGACAAGTGTGGTAAGAACCTAGAGGAAGAAGAAAAATTGAAACCCGAAACTGAAATCATGCTTTCAAGCGAGTTTCAATTGTGAAGGTGGAAACCCTACTTGCAAGAGTTGAACCCAAATGAGGAGAAATTAGAAACCGTTCAACTAAGAAATACATTAGTCTATAAATTATGTTAAATGATAAAGAGTCATCACTACTTGTAACCCTATAGAGCCCAAGTGGAAACTAGTGTCATGCTAAAACAGGACTGAAGCACCACCATTAACACATGAAATAGAAACTATAATTAAAAGTAATTAAACTTGGAATAGATCCAAAGTATAGAGATAAGTTCTCGTTATAATTGTGTAGAATGTAGGGTCAAATAAAACTTGTCAGTTCCAACTGATTGGCTTAGTAATACCCCAAACTTCCAACTCCAAAGATTAGAAATTTGTAAAAGGGATTATTACTGATTAAACTCTACGGTCAGAACTGACAAGGAAACATAAAAACTTACCGGTGCTATTGAATCTTAAACCACCATGTAAACTCATCAAGGAGCCCTATAGGAACTAGGGTTTGCATGCAGGTTGTACAACTCAACTAATACCTTGCAAAGTCCCAAATGAATGAGGCAAGTGCACTAGAGTGAAGGGGTAGTTACCCAAAAATTCCCTATCCATTCTGGACCTTTAGATCAAAATCCTAGTGAAATGAATGAAAGATATGTTGACAACTCAACTTTCCCAAGACGAGACACATCCTCAAGATGGAACTCTCTAGAAGGAGACAACTAATAAGTCCAGAACCATCGAAGGATTAACAACAATGTTTAATAATGTGATAAGTGACAAGGTAATGTATAGGCGCTATGACCTTGAACCATAGAGAGTCACACAATCATATTTCAAGCATATAAACCTTACAATGTAACATTGCACACCATGTCAAATTTTGTCAAGTCCCCTATAAGTTTTCATAGAAAGAACCGTAGGCCTTGTCACCCATAAACAAATATTTATGTGCATTATTGAATGTAATAACCATGACTATATTTAATATGCGACAAATAAAAATGAGGAACCTCAAGATTGGTAATGGAAACATAATATAAAGTAAAGTAAAACAATTATAAACATAATATATGCTCAAAAGTGATAGGTAGTATAATATGAAATTAATTGAACTAATTATTACATCCGAATTTGAATGAGTAATTAATTCTTTTTTTATAAGGATTTTTTTTTGGGCAGTGATTTTACAAGTGATATAACAACCACGATTACCACACTATGGATTATTCAGGGGAACTTGAGATAATAACAAAGTCTATTGTTTGTTCCAGAAAGGAAGCATGATGAGGAGATGAAGTGGTGCAATGAATACACCACTTGTGAGACCACTTATTGGGTTTGGTTGAATACCATTCCTAGGATCTAATCCTTAAATGTGGGTTCTCCCGGGTTCAATTGGGAGAGGTGACTCGAACCCCAACTATTATGCTAATGGAAATAATACAACAATTGAGGAAAATATGGCCAATATAAGAGTTGACAATGAGCGATTGATGCAGGAACAAGAACATATAATGAAGAGTCTTACTGATAGACAAAATCATAGGAATTTTGTTCCCACTGCTAATAATGGGAACAAAGCAGAGTCACATAGATAAAGAGAGGATAATATACTAGAGAAAATTCAAACTCAGGGATTGGAAGGGGATAAGGATGAGAATGAGGAAGAGTCTACAAATGTTTCTGGTTAAATAGAAGCAAGAAGATAGAATTACAAGGATAATTTCAAAAAATTAAACCTCCAACATTCGACAATGATGTGGAGGATACGACTAAAGATTGGTTAATAAACATGAACAAATATTTCCAAATTTATGAATATGACAATAAGTTTGAAGGCTTGGTTGGAAATTTATTAGTTTCAGGGAAAAGCCACCCTATGGTGGGAAGAGGTCAAGGCTTTGCGTGGAGTTGATGAACAAGAAGTGACATGGGAAAATTTCCAGAAATATTTCAAGGATAAATACCTAAACAATGATTTTATGATGACAAAGGAAAGGAATTCCAGGACCCCAGATCGGGGAAACTTTCTAGGGATGAATTTGTGATAACATTTACATCCCTGTTAAGGTATGTTCCCTATATATGTGAAGAGAAGGCTAAAGTACAACATTTTGTGACTAGTTTACTTGTATTTATGAAGTAATAGTTGGAGGATGACAATCCTAAAACTATGGACAAAGTTATCCAGAAGGCACCAATATGTTATCAACAGATGAAACAAAAAGGGGAAGGTAATAAGAGTTGGTAAAGAAAAAAGGGGGGGAAATTTCATAACACTAAAAATGTGAAAGCTTCCTATACCAAGAATTCACATAGAAATTAGTAAAATAATTTGTTTTGTGAAACCAGAAAATGTTCCAACTGCAAAATGAATCTAAAATAATAGAATTATTGAGCAAAACTTAATTCTACCAACCACAAAATCCCCCATTACAGTATTGGGGTTGTGGAGAACCTCATTACTATAAAAAAATGTCCCCATTGTGAAAGAACAGAACAATATGCAAACATTCAGGAAGCATCTACAATAGGAGAGGTTGCGACATGTATACCAAAAATTAATGTTGCTTTGGAGGGTCATCAGACTGAGTACCAAGCTAGAATGATTGAATTCGAAGGTATGATTTAATCACGCTATATCTATCTTAATAGATCCTAGAGAAAGCTTGAGCTATATCAGTCCTAAAATAGTGGATTTATGTCATTTACAAGTCAACAAGTTTAAAATCTCATGGCTGGTATAGCTGGCGACTAGGGAAAAAACAAGAGTGTTAATAAAGCTAGAGAATTTTTCAATTGAATTAGTTGGTAAGCTAATAAGAGTAAATCTGAACATGTTACCCCTAGGGTCCTATGACGTTTTAATTGGTATGGATTAGCTGAAAAAAACATTGGTCCCTTATAAACTATAAAGAAAAACCCATTAGTTTCATTAATGAAGAGGGTGTCAGACAAGAAATTAATGGGATAAACATGCCTATAAAATTTTGACCAATCACAACCTCACATTTGGGAAAATGTATTAGGAAGGGTTGTCAAATTTATGTTGTCCAAGTGGGATACACCAATTCTGAGGATAAGATAGCTACCTTAGAAAATATACCGGTTTTCCAAGACTTTGTTGATTTATACCCATAAGAAATTCCAGGGTTACCCCCTAAGAAGGATATTAATTTTTCAATTGAATTGATCCCAGGAGCCACCCCAATGTTAAAGGCACCCTACCGTATGAGCATACCTGAATTAGCGAAGTTGAAAATGTAACTGCAGGAGTTTCTTGATAAGAAATACATTCACCTAAGTGTATCACCCTAAGGAGCCCCTGTGATTTTTGTTAAAAAGAAAAATGACACCTTAAGGCTTTGTATTGAATATCGACAACTAAATAAGCTAACTATTATATATATATATATATATATATATATATATATATATATATATATATATATATATATATATATCTGTGTGTGTGTGTGTGTGTGTCTGTGTGTTTCTTATGATTAACGATTTATTTGATCGAGTTAAGGTTGCTACGATGTTTTCTAAAATTGATTTACAGTCAAGTTATCACCAAATATGAATTAAAGAAGAAGATATATGCAAAACAAAATTTATGACTCATTATGGGCATTACAAGTTTGTCGTATTATTGTTCGAGCTTACCAATGCCCCAACTACATTTACGAGCCTTATGAATGATATCTTCCATCCTTACCTTGCTAAATTCATTTTAATTTTATCGCCAACATTCTCATTTATTCAAAGAAAATAGAAGAACATAAAAGACACTTGTGTATAGTATTACATACCCTACGAGGTCACCAACTATACACTTTTATAAAGACTAAATGCAATATTTGGGACATATAATTACACAAGAGGGAATAGCAGTGGACCTTAAGAAAATTAACACTATTATAGAGTGGCCTATTCCTAAAAATGTTGCAGGTATCTGATCTTTAATGGGCTTAACATGTTATTACCGTCACTTTATAGAGGGGTTTTCTAGGATTTCCTACCCTATAACCTCATTACAGAATAAGTGAAAGGATTTTGACTGGACAACAGAGTGCCAACATAGTTTTGAACAACTAAAACACCTACTAACTACAACTCATGTTTTAAGGATTATGTTGGAGACACGATTGTCGCTACACCAAAACCTGCAGGTGTTAGTAAACAGACACATCACTAGATTTAAGCACATGCCACTAAACACACGGGGAAAGTTGACCTTCTACACTGCCATTAATGGGGAGCCAACAATCTCCCCCCCAACACGAGCCCAGTGTGTTTTGAACTCGAGACCTCTGGCTCTGATACCACTTTTTGGAGACATAATTGTCGTTACACCAAAACCCGTAGGTGTTAGTAAACAGAAACATCGCTAGATTTAAGCACATGCCAAGAAACACATGGGGAGCATTGAACTTTTACACCACCATTAACGGGGAGCCAACATATTGTAGACCTAGAAAAATAAAATTGTTTTCCACATACGCATGTCATGAATGGGTGGGAGGATTATTGATGCAAGAAGTCTGGGTGGTAGCTTATGAATCTTGAAAGTTGAAAGGACATGAACAAATATATTTTTCCTATGATTTAGAATTAACAGTGTTAGTCCATGCTCTGAAGGTATGGTGAAATTATTTGTTAATGAAAAAGCTTATCTTAATGATCGAACATAGCAGTTTGACTAGTTTCTTTAAACATCCCAACCTTAATGCTCGCCAAGCATGGCGGACTTATTTTCTAAGTGAATTTTATTTTGATATAAAACATTTGAGGGGGAAGGGAAATTGGGTGGCAGATGCTTTAAGTAGGAAGTTGAATTGTGTGTATGAAATTTCTTATAGTCAAGTTAAATATGACTTTACAGATCAAATTAAATAATCAACTCGAAATGACCCATAATACCAATTTTTATGGCAACAAACTAAGAAAGAGAAAAACTCTAGAAAACAATTATATTATAACATTAATGAGGATAGGTTGTTGACCTATAGACAAAACATTTATGTTCCCAACCATCAAGTTATAAGATAGGTAATTTTAGACGAACAACATAGAAGTCCCTATGTTACCCACCTTGGTTACTATAAAATGATTTCTACCTCGAAGAAAACTTATTTTTGGCCTAGTATGAAGATTGATGTAGCATAATACTTAGGTAAGTGCTTAGATTGTCATCAAGTCAAAGTTGAACACAAAAACCCAGCACGTTTACTCCATATATTACCCATTCCTGAATGGAAAAGGAAAATTATTACATTAGATTTCATTATAGGTTTACCTAAATAAAAAAGAAAGAATGATTCTATTATGGTTTCTATATACAAACTGAGTAAATTGGCAAATTTTATTCCTGAGCAATCTAATTAAAAAATTGTTCCAATTGTTGAAATATCTATGAGAGAAACTTTTTCAGTTACACGGTATACCTAAAGTAGTGATTTATGATATAGATGTGAACTTTACCTCTTCTTTTTGGAAGGACTGTTTTACTAGATTAGGTACCCAAGTGCAATTTTGTACTACTTACCACCCACATACAGATGGGAAAATTGAACTGGTAAATCAAGTGTTGGAGGACATGTTAAGAATGTATGTCATGTAGTAGTCAACCAAGTGGGAAGACTACCTCCACCTAGTAGAATTTGCATATAAAAATCGTTACCATGCCTCATAAAAAATGAGCCCATTTGAAGTGTTATATGGACTTAAATGTACCACACATATTAATTGGAACATTTGTGAAGATAATTTGATATTGGGACCCAACATGTTAGTAGAAATGGAACACAACCTGAGAAAAGTACGATTGAATTTGTAGGTTACTTAGGATCGAGAAAAGATTTATGCAATTATAAGGAGATCCTATAGAAAATTTTAGGTGGGAGATCATGTGTATGTGAGGGTCAAACCAAATAAAAGCACTTTGAGATGGGGAAGTTGTGAAAAATTGGCTCCCCAATTTTGTGGCCCTTTCCAAATATTTGCTAGAACTGGGTCGGTGGCTTATCAATTGGTGTTACCTAGTCATATACGTATACATAACATATTTCATATTTCTCTATTAAAGAAGCACATATATGATCCTAAACATATCATTAAATGGCAATATGTGCAGGTAAAATATGAAGTTAAAATTATTTTGTATATGTATTTTAATTAAATATTGATATAAACTAATGATAGCTCTCATGACTATGAATGTAGGTCGAACTAGATGGAAAATTCCTAGTCAAGCCTCTGCGTATTCTTAATTAGATTGAATTAATGTTACGAAAGAAAGCTATCACCCAGGTTAAACTGTAATGGAGACACTTTAGCCCAGAAGAGGCCACTTGTGGGTGGGGGGGGGGGACAAAATTTCATGTGTGAAGCAGATCCCAACCTATTCTAAAGGGGCATAGAAAAAGATTTGAGGATGGTGTTTCACTCAAGGTGGGGAAGATGTAATACCCCTTAGTAGCTTGTAAATATTTTAATTTACTTTTTTTTTTACTGCAATGACTTGACAGACTGTGGGTCATGTGGAAGGCCTACTGATAAACTCAAATGTTTAAGCTAATTTTAAATTTCATTAATAAATTGGTTATGGAAAGCCGTGGAAATTACGGAAGGAAAATACACTAAATGAGAGTTTCACTTACTAGATAGTTAAGAGACAATTACTCCTCTACTTAGAGATAAAATCATCTCAATTGGGAAAAGATGCCAAGAGGGTATGAGGAAAACCTGAGGCAACCAAGAGGGGAGATCGAAAGAATTAATACCTTAGACAGGGCATTGTTGATGGAAGGAAGGACATTTCCAGCAAGGTAATTCTTGAGTTGGTTGGCCAGTGGAATCCCTATTCATACATGTGGAGTCTATGAAATCCTAGACATGACTTGGTGTGATCATACAAGTTCTAGGTGGACCTCGTAAGGTCCACATCAAAGACTATTGTGGAAGGGTTGTGTTATATTCTTTCCACGACTAGCCCATGCGGTTAACTAGGGGGTTAGAGGGGGGGCGAAGCCCCCCCTTCGTTGCGCCGATGGTGTAATGAGGGGGTCACAAGGGGTTTGGGGGGTGCAAGTAACCCCACTCTATGGGGTTCAAGGCAATGCCCTGGAAAATTTTGGTTTTGGAACCTATGTTAGGTTAGGGGAACCCACCTATAGTTTTGTGCATGATTTTCGCATATGTTTTTTGACGCAATGGTTTTATGTCCATGGTTTTGGACATAATGGTTTTCAATGCATGGTATTGGATGCTTCGACATGTATAAATATGTATTGTAACATTGAAAGGAATATAATAAAAAATCAAGCTGGTAGTCCTAGTTTTGGGATCTAGGGGAAAATCTCTGTGTATATGTGTTTTATGTGTTAGGCTCTCACATTGTTTATTTTATATGTTTTAGAATTCATATGCAGGTAATTTCTGTACACGGTTGAAACATACATTTGGTATCAAAGCTGTTTTGGCTTCAAGGGAACACCTTTGTTGCTGAGGGGTTTCGCTCGGGCCTGTGATAGACCCTGTTCAGTGGGAGATCTGTGAGATTGATTTTGGTGTTGTAAGAAGATGGCGAGCAGTGGAAAGATAGAGATCAAGAAATTTAATGGTCAAAGTTTTGAGTTGTGGAAACTCAAGATGGAGGATCTGTTGGTGGATAAAGATCAGTGAATTATGGTAGATCCAGGTACTAAACCAACAAGAGTGTCCAATGAAAAATGGAAGAAGTTGGATCTGAAGGCAAAGAGCAGAATACAATTATGTGTCTCAGATTCAGTATTGCTAAATGTATGAGGGGAAGCTATGGCGAAGGCTTTGTGGGAAAAGTTAGGGACTTTGTACCAATCTAAGTCTCCGGTGAATAAACTGTTCCTGCAGAAAAAGTTGTATAACCTGAGGATGAAAGATGGAGACTCGGTTACAGAGCATCAAAATGCATTTAATACTGTGATAAGTTAGTTAGCATCTGTTGATATTAAAATTTCAAATGAAGATAAGTGCATCAATTTGTTTTGTTCTCTACCAGATTCATGGGATAGTCTGGTTATTGCAATAGGTAGCAATGCAACTACCTTGCAGTTTGATGAAATAGTGTCATCCTTGCTAACCGAGGAGATGAGATGGAAAAATATGGAGATCTAGAATGGTGATGTCTTGTCTGTACAAGGACGGTCCCAGAACAGAAACAAAAATAAGTCATCAAGTGGGAGATTAAAATCTCCAAGAAAATTTGTAAAGATGGTGTGCTAGAAATGCGGAAAGGAAGGGCACTACAAAAAGGGACTGTAAATTTAAATCTCCTGATAAAGGAAAGGGATTTGATGATGCTCCTTCTGTAGAGGGGAAAACCACCTTAGATGAAGGTGGGGATGTGTACTTGGCTTATTCAAGTACACATGTAGATCACGAGGCATGGTTAATTCACTCAGGTGCTTCCTTTCACTTCACTCCCCATAGAGAGTGGTTCTATGAGTATGAGAAATATGATGGTTGTGATGTCTTCTTAGGGGATGATAAGAAGGCTAGAATCATTGGTTGTGGAAAAGTAAAGTTGAAGTTGCAAGGTGGAAGGGTTAGAACACTTCCGGGTGTTCTGCATATTCCTACATTGGCCAAAAATCTGATTTCTGTAAGCAAGTTGGAGGACAGATGTGTAAAAACAATGTTCGAGAAGGATACCTACAATATGGTTTGGGGTGAACTATTATTGATGGGGGAATTTCAGATTGGAAATTTATACAAGCTGCAAGGTAGCACAATTGTTGATGGGTGCAACAGTTCTGTGGTTCTTGAAAGTGGAGCAGAAAATCTAGTGGTCTTTGGAGAGAAGACCATGTTGTGGCATTAGAGGCTTGGACATATTGGAGAGAAGGGCCTTCGAATACTTCATGGTAAAGGTATGGTAGAAGGTATGAGTAATAGCTCTTTGGATTTTGATTTCTGTGAAAATTGTGTATATGGGAAGTAGAATAGAGTGAGCTTCCCCTTTGGTGGTAAGAGGGCGAAACATATATTAGATCTTGTGCATAGTGATGTGTTTGGACCTGTGAAGGTTCCATCATTGGGTAAGTCTGTGTACAATGTATCATTGATAGATGACTTCTCAAGGAATACATGGATATATTTCCTTAAGAAGAAATTTGAAGTCTTTGACAAGTTTAAAGAATTTAAGGCTCCGGTGGAAAACTAGATAGAGAAGAAGATAAAGGTGCTGAGGATAGATAATGGTGGAGACTTTTGTAATAAGGAATTTGAAGAATTTTGTAAGAAGTGTGGTATAGCACGACAAAAGACTACTCCATATACACCTCAGAAAAATGGAGTTGCAGAATAAACAAGACATTGATGGAAAGGGAAAGAAGCATGCTCAGTGGTGCCGGGTTAGGACATGAATTCTGGGTAGAGGCGGTGGAGACAACATGTTACCTGGTCAACGGATCACCTTCATCAGCATTGGAGGATAAAATTCCACAACAGGTATGGACTAGTAAGAAACCCTCTCTTTCACATCTGAGGGTATTTGGATGTGAT
>APFE031025547.1:0-104408 GCA_000404065.3 Pinus taeda | reverse complement strand
AGTTGGATAGTAAATCTGAAAAGTGCATCTTTATTGGGTATAAGGATAGTTTAAAGGGTTATAAGCTTTGGAACCCACTAACAAGGAAGGTTGTGTACAGCTGAGATGTGGTGTTCAGAGAGGTGAAAGATGTTATTAAACATGAAGTCCAACCAAAGGGACCTGAGAAGATAGAGTTTGAGTTAAGGAGGAAGAATCAGACTCTACAACAAAGGAGGAATCAAAAGATGAAGAGCCATAAACTCCGGGTCTGAGAAGATCAGTTCGAGAAATAAGGCAACCAGAAAGGTATAGTCCATATACTTTCTATTCAAATTTTTATTTATCTATTACTGATGATGATCCCAGCACTATCAAGGAAGCAGTAGATTCAAAGGATGGAAAACTTTGGAAAGAGGCCATAGTTGATGAAATGGCATCTTTGCACAAAAATGAGGCTTGGGATCTGGTGGAGTTGCTGGCTGGAAGGAAACCCATGGGCAGCAAATGGGTTTTCAAGAAGAAGACAAATGCAGAAGGAAAGGTGGCGAAATACAAAAGCTCAGTTGGTAGCAAAAGGTTATTCCCAGGTGCCGGGAATTGATTTTCATGATATTTTTTCTCCTGTTGCCAAGGTGACTTCTATTAGATTACTTTTATCTGTTTTTGATGCTTTTTATTTTGAGGTAGACTAGATGGATGTGAAGACATCATTTCTTCATGGGGATTTGGAAGAGGAAATCTATATGAAGCAACCTGAAGGCTTTGTGGTGAAGGGTAAGAAAGAATTGGTATGTAAGTTAAAGAAGTCTTTGTATGGGTTAAAACAGTCACCAAGGATGTGGTATCAGAAATTTGATACATTTATACAGGGACTTGGCTTCACCAGAAGCAAAGCAAATCACCGTGTGTATTTTGAATTAATTGGTGATCGTGTTATTTATTTGGTATTGTATGTGGATGATATGTTGCTAGTTGGAAATGACAAAGAACTTATCTAAGATTTGAAGATTCAATTGTCCTCCAAATTAGACATGAAAGATCTTGGTGTTGCAAACTATATTTTGGGCATGGAAATTAAAAGAGATCGGTCAAAGAGGAAGCTCTGGTTAAACCAAAGGAAGCATGTCGAGACAATATTGCAGAGATTTAATATGTAGGACAGTAAAACGGTGAAGGTTCCTATTCCTATAGGTGTAAAGCTATCTTTTGAACAGTGTCCCAAGGCACAAGAAGAGGAAGAGGACATGTCCCGTGTTCCATATGCAAGTGCAGTCAGTAGCCTGATGTATGCAATGGTTTTTACTAGACCAGACATTGCATATGCAGTGGGAGTATTGAGCAGGTTTATGTCAAAACCAGGAAAGGAGAATTGGACAGCAGTGAAGCGGGTTTTCAGGTGTTTGCGTGGCACTAGTGATTATGGTTTGTGCTACCAAGGAAGACCAAGATTGGACAGAGTGTTGGATATTTGTGGATTTGTTGATTGAGACTGGGTTGGAGATTTGGATCAAAGAAGATCTACAAGTGGGTATGTGTTTAACCTATTTGGAGGTGCAGCCAGTTGGATGAGTAAGAAATAATCTGTCGTGGCACTATCAACTACAGAGGTAGAATACATGGTAGCCACTCATGCAAGCAAGGAAGCAGTTTGGTTGCAGAGATTGTGTTCAAGTATGGGGTTAGTACATGGAGCTATAAGAATAGACTATGATAGCCAAAGTGCAATTTTATTGGAAAATAACCCTATATATCATTCAAAGACAAAGCATATCGATGTTCAGTATCACTTTGTGAGGGATATGATAGAAGACAAAAAGGTGTTTCTGGTAAAGGTGGACACTTCGAAGAATACTGCAGATGCGTTGAAAAAATCTGTGAGCTCTGAGAAGTTCTCTTGGTGTAGAGAAACAAATGGATAAATGACTAAGCTCTCTTGTGGCTACCTGTGGAAAGAAAAAAATAAGTGGGAGAATATTGGGTTGTGTTATATTCTTTCCACGACTAGCCCACGTAGTTAACTGGGGGTTAGAGGGGGGGTGGAGCCCCCCCTTCATTGCGCCGATTGCGTAGTAGGGGATCATAGGGGGTTTGAGGGGTGTAGGTAACCCCACTCTATGGGGTCCGGGGTAGTGCCCCGAAACATTTTGGTTTTGGAACCTATGTTAGGTTGGGTGGACCCACCTATGGTTTTTTGCATGATTTTTGCACATGTTTTTGGACGCGATGGTTTGTGATCCATGGTTTTGGACGCGATGGTTTTTGGTCCATGGTATTAGATGCTTCGGCATGTATAAATATGTATTGTAACATTGAAAAGAATATAATGAAAAATCAGGCTGGTAGTCCCAGTTTTTGGATCCAAGGGAAAATCTTTGTGTATATGTGTTTTATGTGTTATGCTCTCGCATTGTTTATTTTATGTGTTTTAGAATTTGTATGCAGGTAATTTTTGTACGGGGTTATAACCTACAATACTGGTAGTCGATACCGTTCTCGTTGGTTGGGAGGAGTAATACTATTCCTCTATGAATTTCCTGGTAGCCTAAACCTAAAAATAGATAAGTATGATATGAATGTTTTGTTTGGTTAATTTCTAGAAGCAAGAACAACTTTTTGTAAGTAGAGTAGTATGAATTGTTGTACAATGAAAATGGTTTGTCCTAATTGTTGAAACATGAAGAGTATAGTTTATAAATATCTATTGTAGAAAAAATAATAATTAAAGGGTTATGACTGAAACAAATTACTCCAAAATAAATTGTATATTGTTATAAATCTTTGTACATGATACCAAGGACAATGAATTGTAATGATTCGTTGTATCCACTCCATGAATTGATAATAATGATCGTTGTGGATTCAAAATAACTAATAAAAATTTAGTATTATCTAATATGTACAGGGTTGGAGTTGTTATTAATATTCAAAGTTCAGATTAGTTCTCCAAGCCAAGTCAGGTAGTACCCAACAACCCAGAAAACAATTATAACTTGAAAAGCCAACAAACTAGAGAGGGAATACAAACTTCATTCACAAGCCTATACAAGTTACTCCAAACCAAGAAACATTATAACTCCAAGAAGAAGTTATTCTGAACTATAACTATGCATTAAGAGAAAATAATTGTATATTAATACTATAAGAGTACATATGATAGGCCTACACGGACCTTGATAAAATAAGAAGAAAATTGTAAGTGATTACAAAACTTCAATGTAATTGGCCATAATGAAAATCAAAATATCGTCGAAAATAAACATTTTGTACATTAACCAAATCATACTACATATCTGTAATCAAACCTTTGAAGAATAACATTAGAATGAAATAGATACCACTGTTGGGATAGCATCCCCTGGGGTCCATTTTGTAATCATTTTTTTATCTCTTTAAAGTCTCCACATTTTGAGGAAGTGAAGCGCGAAGGTTGTAGAAGTCAAAGGGGATTTAGGAAGGTCAAATCCCCTTAGTATGTTAGAAGTAAGATGTTTTGTGACCCGCCCATGGTTCGCGAACCATGGTATTGTAATGAAAGAAGCTATATAAAGAAGTCTTAGCAAGTCATAGGAGGTTAGTTAATGATTGATGATCTATGTATGGGCAAGTAATTTAAGGAAAAAGGGTTCATTTTATGTACTTAAGTGAAGGGGAAGGTGCTTGTAGATGTGTGCACAAAGACCTTGGTAAGTCCGCAGCTGAGTGTGTAAGCGCCTACAACTATGCGCGCAGAGAAGAAAGACTCTGTAATAGATGGATTTATCATAATAAAGACTATTTTGGATCCATATTTGTGTATCTGTGACTTTTTGTTTACTTATGCATTTTTTGTGTATTCACTCCATTTTTTGTAATTATCTTAAGAAACACTTAATTAATGTGTGAAATTAGTAGATATGTTAGTTTACTTACTGATATGGATGTTTAAAGCAATTGGTGAAAAGTTAGAAGTTGTTTTCTATAAGTTATCTTAATTTCCACATTTCAAGGGATAGGATTTACAAAGGTGGGATAAATCCCTAGAAGTAATAAAAACTGATCACATAGACCTCTGGATGCAGAAAACTGGTTCTGTCATCCCCCAATACTACTTCAGGTGAGACTGTAGCCTACGCTACGCTAGTTGTTTCTGAAAGGGCCAACAGTGAAGGGTCTTGTTAGTCAGCACAACTAACTTTGAACCTAGGTCCAGACTCCCTTAAGCCAACAAATGGTTCTATTGTCGGTAATCCTTGACTTGGGGTCTGATGCAAATGTTATGCCAAATAAAACTTGGGAAAGAATGGGAAGACCAGCACTACAGCGGTCCCTGATCCAGCTAAGGATGGCGAATCAACAGAAGATTATTCCTATGGGGCTCCTACATGGAGTCACTATGGATATTGAAGGGGTGTGCGTCATAGTTGATTTTGAAGTAATTGAAATAGTAGATGACAGTAACCCATACCAAGTGCTGCTTGGAATTGATAGGGAATTTGATATGAACGCAATCGTCAACCTGAAGAACCGCAGTATGACATTTGAAAAGAAATAAATAAGGGTTATTATGCTATTGGATCCAGCCAAGTGTGCGCGATATACTTAACTAGTCCATGATTATGAGGAGGGTGGATTACATGGGAGAAGGAAAATTCCTGCAATTCATTTTCAAATGAGGAACTTGAACATTGGAAAAATAGGTTGCATGAGGTATCATCGTTGAGATGCAACAGGCTTACAAAGTCACTCTGATGTATATCCACTGAGATACAAAACTTACCGCATTATGATGGTTTAGAATATGTCAATTTATTGTTAGATAAATTTGAAAGGGTTGTACCAGAGGAACATCGCTTCTAGGCATTAGACCTCGCACTGAGAGCTATGCCTGCCAGATGGTGGGGTACGCATAAGAACAACTTTACAGATTGGAAGGAATATCGATAGATGATGAAGCTACGATTTTGGTATGCCAATGCCTGCATTACAGAGAAATACAAAGGGAAGGATGATCCACGTAATCATCTGGCTTGATGGATGAAAGCGCGGGGTGAAGAACTGTAGCCATAATGGATTCATATATTTTCCCACACTTTGGATACGATTCCAATGAACTAGTACTAAGAAACGCAGCTATGACATGGAACTGCAAAATGGGATATTCTGAAAGAAATTTTTCTATTAACTTTTATCTTTGAAGATGGATTTCAATGCATTGATCACGCATTACGGGGGATCAAAGCCACAATATTTAGAATGCCTGAAGAACCTATTACATGGGTACAACTAGATTGGAGTACGTAGGCTCCATGTGCTCGAATGCTACAATGTGACCACCGAGGAAGGTGAAGAAGATCCTAAGAACATCAATATTCTTGAGTCAAAAGGATAACACGAAGTCATGGGGCCCAAGGCAGAAGTTCTTAATGTTTCACAGCCCTTGAAGACCAAGCACATGAATATTAGATCGCTAGCTCAGCTGAAGTTTACAAACATAGGCGACTATTGGGATGAAGATACAGTGGACAAAGTCATGGAGCTACTATAAGAGTATCAGGACTTGTTTCCCACCACGTTTTCTGATCTTAAGGGGATAGTAGGGAAATGGGTGTCATAAAGATCACTTTAAAGCTAGATGTGAAGCCAGTGAAACAACACCCCTGCTGGTTGAATCCTAAATATAAAGAAAAGGTGCGAAAAGAATTAAATAAGATGCTTGCACCCAGGATTATTGAGCCTGTCAAAGAATCAGACTAGGTTAGTCCCATGGTGGTTCAGGAAAAGAAAATGTAGGGTGAAATTCGAATTGAGTAGATTTGAGGATTTTGAATGATGCTTGTATCCAAGATCCATTTCCTATGCATTCACATGTTATCACTCCAAAATTTCTTCTAAGTTGTCAGAAAAAGAAATGATAGAGGTAACCACAAACCACTTCTGGAGATCAGGACCTAGCCTTCCTAATCTCAGAGAGGGATCTCTCTTTTTTATTTAACTTTGTTTTAGTTAATTGATTTTAGGATAGTCATGATTGTGCTTGGGTTTGTTATTTGAATTTGGGTGGTGGGATCACTTACTTAGATGAAAAGGGTTTTCTTTTACCATTGGGCTATGGGGTCAAATGTCAGACAAACAAGACTAGATTAAGTTCTAAAAACAATGTCTATAGGGCAAGATAGAGGAGCTACTACAGATCTCAAAGGCTTGAAGGTGAAATGGTTTCCAATTGGATCCAGCGAGCAATTAAGGGTTCCCTAGGCTAGATTATAAAGATAAGTGAAAGAGGTCAACCAGGATGGGAGAGCAATTAAGGGTTCTCAAATCTGAGTATCAGAGAAAAACATATAAATGACTAAATGTGAAAAACAGAGTGTACTTAAACAAATTCTACATTGAATTTCCAATTAATTCATTCAAATTTAGATAACATTTAAGTTTATGAAACACATAAGAAGATAAAAAAATTAGACAAAGAAGATACTTCACTGCAATAGCTCGTCTCATGAATCCTCTAGTGCAATCTTTCTATTACTTGCTCTAGTCTGTTGACTTGAAAATTGGTACAATAACCCTTAGCTTTAAGATCAAAGTAACTCTATGAATGTATAGCAACCCTCCCTCAATACTTTGAATCATGAAGTATTTATACAAAAAAAAATTACAAAATATCTCAAACTGCATTGAGAACTAATCTAGGAAAAGGAAATATCTTCATGCAAGAAGATAGAGACAGCTATTGAACTGCTGTTTGTTGTCCCTGTTATTTAGGTTTTGCTGTCTTTTAGTCTTTGATATTTTGTCCCTTAAGCTACTTGCTTGTTTGGTCTTCGCGCTAGATGTCATATTTACTTATGACCTTTCATCTGATACACTTTCATTTGCTTGTTTTTCAACTGTATTTCTTTATCTGTCTCCTCTGTTTAGTCTTTGAACTGTATGCTCTGTCACTTTCTTTTACATTTACTTTTCACTGTAAATCTTAATCACTCTTTCATGCTTCTTTGTTTTTAGTAAAAATGATTTTTACTATGTAGAATACAAAATTTTTCTCGGAGAATGGTTTGTAAGAGTCCTTTGTTGTGCTGATGAAAAATGATTTAATCTTTGTTTTAACATTTACTCTGTAAATTGTTTCCTTCTGCGCTGTGATAATTGTCTTTTCCTTCTGGATAAAGGCTTTTGAATACATTTTCCTTGCGAATCTTGGAGTTAACAGGTTTTGGAAATAGTATCAAAACTATTTATCCAAGCTCATGTTCTGTTAATCACCTGCAAAATAAAACAATTCATTAATAAAATCCAGGTCTGAGAGGAGGTGACCGAAGGCCATATTTGAATTGGGAGGAACTGTGGATGGAGTCTGGAGTGTGTTTGGGAGGTAATCCATGGTGAAATCCGGTCGTAGAGGCTCAGGGTGGTGTAAATGGCTAAGGCAGCGTTTATTGAAAAACGAGCGAAAAGAGTGAAAACGAGGGTCTTCGGTGTTTTAATAGGTAACAGCTAGAATTGGCGCAGAATTTCATAATGTGAATAGTAGACGGTTTCGGCCTACACAGGGAGGCGGTATTAAGGCTCATTGCACCGCTTCTGGACATCGGGCGGTATTTCCTTGAGAGCACGTGAGTTCGGTGCTGCCACGTAGCCAAAAGGGGCCCGAGAAAAACCACGAATCTCATGTGCTCTCGAGCTGGTAAAGGTCAAACGTCTAGAGCACGTGATATGGATGCTCGCCATCAGATTTGGGGGTGTAAGATCTAAGGGCTATCGCACGGTGAAGTTGCACGAAGGGAAATCAAGAGGAGATTAGTGAGGCCCGAGGGATAATTACACTTAACTTGTAATTATTTAATGAATAAGTGGTGCAGGTTAAAAGTATAATGCACACGGCCCACGGGGCTTTGGATTGACGGTGAATGGGTGCACTGTTAAGGCACTCCTTGTGATAGGTCACTAGTTCAAATCGCCTGTGGGTGCTTACCTACCAAAAAAAAGTATAATGTGTGGGTTTAATATAGTGGGACCGGGGTTAAATACGGTAGGTTTTGTTAACTACATTGAGGGTAATGGGTTTATATCGGGAAAAAGGTGAATTTGCATAGTTAATTTAAATAAAGCGGGAGGGAGACAAAATTTAGGATATAAGGGGTTTTATGGGTTAAAAGGGTTTTGTTGGGAAATGTATGAATGGCAGAGTTAATAAAGTAATGCAAGGGGAGGGAGAATTTAAACTTAGGACAAGGGGGTTTTATGGGTTTTTTGTGTGAAATAGGGAAATTAATAAGGGGAAAATGACTTTTTCAAGGGGGAATGGGTTTCACACTAGGGAAAAGGGGTTTTTGGGTAGGGGAATGAGTTTGGAGGGTAATTTGCTAGGGAAATGTGTGAAACCAAGGGGTAAGGCTCAAAATGAAGGGATAAGGGGTATTTTCTTAAGAAATGATGGGATAATGGGGAAATTAGTAAGTATGTATTGGAGGGTGAAATGAAATGGGGGGAAGTTTACCATTTCAACTTGTGAACATCCTTTCACTTTCATAACTGCTCCTACACACTGAAACATAGGATTAAACATGATAAATTTGCTTTTGCTTCAATCAACTTTGTACTTCTGCAACCTTTCTTCTACTTACCCATTACTTGCCCTAACATTTTTTCTTCACTTTATTGGGTGCATTTAGTCTAGCAGACCCTTTCTTTCTTTTTGTTTTGAAAAGAAAACTATCCAATTCTAACCTTATATCTTCCAATGGCTTAGATTAAGCTTATGAGCACATTTTTATTTCTCTACCTAACTATTGATCTGCCAAGATTAAGTAGTTTGGCTAAATCCTTATTCTCTACCTATAAACATGAAATTTAAAGCATGAAGTAGTTAAGATTAAATAGTTTGACTATCATGGGTTGTGGCATTTATGACAAGATGCACACAACCATTATTTTGCACAGTAAAGTAAAAAGTAGTGGTACTTAGACTTGCACACTTCCATGATCTGTTTTTGTTTTGGGTTCATATTTTTTGACTTTTTTGATCTTTTCTTATTCTTTTTGTCCTTTGATTTTTCTTTTAGGACATACCACTTTACATTTTTAATTTTTAATATGGAAAACATTTTGCAGAAAGCAAAAGTATGTACAATATTATAGACCAACCATAGCCAATTCAAAATTATGAATCCTATTATTATAGGACCCTAAAATCACAGACGAAGTACTAGAAGATGTTGAAGGTTAGGAGGCTTATTCATTTACTAATGGATTCTCAGGGTACCATCAGATCAAGATCACGCTGGAGGATAGAAGTAATACTACCTTTGCTACTGAATGAGGTTGTTTTCAGTATACAATTATGCCTTTTAGACTTAAGAATGGCCCTACAATATTCTCTAGGGTGGTAGTCACAGCCTTCAAGGAGTTTATTCACAAGTTTTTGGAGGTTTACTTTGATGATTGGATAGTGTTTGGGTTAGTAAAAAGATATGTTTCTAGTCTATG
The DNA here is from genome assembly GCA_000404065.3 of Pinus taeda. Classification (NCBI taxonomy): domain Eukaryota; kingdom Viridiplantae; phylum Streptophyta; class Pinopsida; order Pinales; family Pinaceae; genus Pinus; species Pinus taeda. The sequence continues at coordinate 94,958 of APFE031025547.1, read as the reverse complement.
CCTCATGTTGGACACTTTTTGAAGGTATCAGATTTCCCTCAATTTGAAGAAATGTATATTTTGCGTACCATATGGGATAATGTTGTGTCATGTAGTCTGTAAGCAGGGGTTGATGGTAGACCCTACAAAAATTATAGTAATTATTAATCTGGAACCTCCGAAAAATGTCAAATAAGTACGTGCGATGTCGGGCCACAAAGGGTGCTATAGGAAATTTATCAAGGTGTATGTGCAGATCACTGCACCCATGGAAAGATTGCCGAAAAATGATGCGACATTTTGCTGGGACGATGACTACCATAAGAGTTTGGATATTTTAAAGGAGAAAATGGTCATCGCACCCATTTTAGTGTTCCCTAACTGGAAGAAGGAGTTCCATGTACATGTATGTGCATCTTGCATAGAACTAGGAGTTGTGCTAACCAAACTAGGTGAAGGGGATATCGACCATCCAATAGCATTTGCAAGTTGAAATTTATCGCAAGCGGAAAAGAATTATTCTTCCACAGAGCGCGAAAAACTAGCCATGGTGTATGCATTGCAGAAATTTGGGCACTATTTGTTGGGCGCGCACTTCACAATCTACACAGACCATTCTGCTTCGAAGTACCTGGTCAACAAGCCTGTGTTGGGGTGGGGAGTCTTTCAATGGCTTCTACTCTTTTAGGAATATGACTTTGAGGTAATTGTGAAGCCAGGGTCATTGAATGTTGGACCAAATCACCTTTCGCGGATTGAGAATGGTGAAGAACCTAAAAATTGGGAGGAGGGATTACCTGACGCACAACTCTCTGTTGTACGCATTGTTGATGACCATTTCACAGACATAATCTAATTCTTATCTATAGGTACAACTCCTAAGGGGTATTCAACACAACAAAATAAAGAGTTGGTGGTCCGGGCTATCGATTTCTTTGTTATCGCTAGAAATCTATATAAAATGGTATTTAATGAAATATTGCAGAGGTATGTCCCGGAGTATGAACGAAAAAGTATCCTCGCTAAGGCATATGGAGGATTCATAGGAGGACATTATGTGGGAAGATAAAATATGCAAAAGTTCCTACATGTAGGATTATGGTGACCCATTGTGCATAAGGATTCCCAGGTTTATTACAGGGCATGTGATGTTGGTCAGAGAACGAGGAGACCTTCGCAAAGGGATGAGTTGCCCCTGAATTTGCAAGTGAAGTTGCATTTGATAAATGGGTGACAGACTTTGTGGGGCCCATTCAGCCACTAGGAAAGAAGACTCGAGCCACATATATCATTACAACAACCGAATGTTTAACTAGGTGGGTTGAGGTGTAGCACGTGAAGGATTGTAGTGCAACTGCAACTACAAAGTTCATCTTCAACTATATTTTGTCTTGGTTTGGTTGCCCTAAGATCTTGATGATCGATAGAGGTACGCACTTCTTAAATAAAACAATTGTTGTTCTGCTCGAAGAATTCTAGATGTATCACCAGAAGAGTACGTTGTATCATCCTCAAGTGACCGGCACTGTAGAAGCCTTAAAAAAAAATCTAGAGAATGCCTTAGAAATATTTGCAATATGAAGCAAAATGACTGGGATGTGCACATACCCATTGTTCTATGGGCATATAGAACTACCTGCAAGAATTTGGTTGGACAAATGTTGTTCAGATTGGTTTATGGACAAGAAGCGATAATATCGATGGAATACATAGTGCCTAATTTGCATATTGATGTGGTTACAGACATGGTCGATTGGGATACCATGGAAGAACGGCTCGTGCAACTTGTTGAGTTCGAGGAAGATCGCTTCTCAGCATGTTTTCATTAGCAAATACAAAAGGATCGTAAAAAGGCATGGCATGATTGCCATATCAAACATCGCACCTTTAAGAACGACAATTTGGTACTGCTATATGAAAGTAAGTTCACAAATTTTTCGGGGAAGTTCCAAATGCATTGGTTGGGGCCGCATATTATTAAGGAGATTATGGATGGAGGCATAGTACAACTAACGAAGCTGAATGGGGAATTATTTCTATGAAAAGTCAATGGGAGTCAATTAAAGATGTATAGGGGTGATCTTGCCCCTACGCAATGACTATATGGATGCAGGATAGTCTTAGTGTTCGAGGCAGTTACAAGGGAACATGGGACTATAATCTACAATGCCAAAAGAAAGGTTGGATGAAGTGATTGGGTTGCATGACATATCAAGGCAAGGTGCAAAGGAGAGCTTCAATGAAGGAGTTGCGTTATGATTGTGGGTCCCACATTGCCAGGCCAAAATGTGACCATTGGAAGCACTGTAGCTGATTGGATGGCGTTTTTTCCATTAAAAGGAGAAGGGGGGAGCATTTAAGATGCATATATTTGGAAATCTGTCACCAAAACTGCATTATTGACAGGGAATTGGAGGGAATGAACAAATTTGAATTCAAATTGAGCTATAAATATGGCATCCCACTCCATATTCAAACACTTTGTTCTTTGATAATTTTCCTTAAGTTGTTCCACTTTTAATTGTGTCTAGAAAAATGTTGTATGTCTGATAAGGATTGGGAGAGCATTCTTTCACAACAAGAATTTGCAAACTTACCTGATAATCCTTGAGAGAATGACTCCAATGCAACCTAAGACTGCAGCAGAGATGACGCAACCTGTACCTACAAGGTTGCCTACTAATGTGCCTAGGTCGCAAAGGCCTAAGCCATCTACTTCCACGGCAGGAGATAAGAAGCAACATAAGCCCCAGTAAGCACCAGTGCGACAATAACCATGGAAAAACCTGATTGAAATCCATTGGAAGGGCTAGATGGATAGGTCCAAACAACCAATGGATTCCTTGGACCTCAATGAGGAATAACTGCACGGAGGCATAGAGGAAATTGATGCAGAAGACGTTGAGTCAATAACTCAGTTACCGCCATATATTCCACCAAGAAAATTCACGGCTAAAGTGCCTAAAGACCTAAATTCTACGAAGTTTATGGTCTCCACACCTTCGCTACCAGAGAATGTGTTGTTTGACGGCACATTGCTGGCCCGTATACCAAACTTGAAAATGGAGGATTGGGACCTAGGGGACCACGAGAGGTTTCTACAGTAGGCTTCGAGTACGTACCTAAAGAAGGCCTACTATGAAGAGGAAGATGTAACGAGACTTGACTCGATGAAATGGGTGGCTGGAGTTGGGGGTGCAGGGCTCCTCAATATGTTGTGGGTGCCGCACTTCAATTGCACCACTATTAATATAGTTTTTTTGTGCCAGTTATTAACACTGGTGCACGATGGGTGCATCTTGTTGGGAGGGCCCATCCCAATCACTGACATGTTGATCCACCGAATAACGTTGTTGCCATACCAAGGAGTGAAACTTGCAGAGGCTTTCGTAAGAAAGTCATAGGAGAAGAAGTTGGTGGACCAAATGAAGAGTGATTTTGGTATGGTCAAGAAGTCACACGAGTACTCCATTTAGTCCATATCAGATGGCATGGTGCAGTTTGCTGCACATATCTTGGCTAGTAAGATCATGAGGAAGTGTCGCAGCGATGAAGTGTCGACATCAATCATCTCTTTGGCTGTGTAGTGTGCCAAAGGAGTCCAATATAATTAGGCTCAACACTTATGCCATGAATTTTTGGAGGATTGCAGAGAGGCCTAGGATGATGGAAAGTCATTCCACTACACGTGGTTGTTGTTATTGATCACATTGGTGCCCTGGAGGATGCCTAAATAAATCCAATTCCCTCAATAGGACTCAGACCTACTTGAGGACATGAAGTTCTCTTCGCTATGGGCTACCAAAGACCCCACACAAGTGATGGAGAAGAAAATATTTTGGGTCTTGTTCGAGTCAAAGCTAAGGATGGTGATTAACTAGTGGACAAGGTTATGATTAAGTTTGCACAAGAAGTACACCAATTTCACAAATTTTACTATATATTTCCATAATCTGCACATTTGCACGAAGAAAGATGCTCAGGGGATATGGTACAAGTTTCCATATTTAGTCATCGAAGATGATATTATAGGGGTTTTCAGTAAGTGGCGAAGTGACTGGCTGACCCCCTCTAATATCGGTGCAGGAACGAGTAAGGTTGTTGGAGGTGAAACAACGCAGACATAAACAACAAAAGCAACATACAAGAATAAGGAAGCACATAAGGCTTCCACTAAAGAAAAGGTTGTGGTAAGAGAAAAGGCCACACAATAGAAATAAGCTACCGCAAAGAAGAAAGAAGTGTCTACCAAGGAAAAAGAAGCAAAAAATGAAAAGACTTCGTCATAGGCCACCATTGACCTCGATGAGTTAAACACCGAGCGCATGAATGTGGAGGAAGAGATAGAGGGAGAAGAGGAAGGGGGCATAGGCTTGGAGTCCCCCTTCATTGTCAAGAAGAGGTAGAAAAGGAGTTCGATAGGACCACGCAAGAAGAAAAAATCAGATAAATCAGTGAGCACAATGACTTTGGTCCTCGCAGAGGGGGACTTGGATGAAATTAGGGATGTGGTCCGCAATGCAACAATGAATCTTATGAGCCACTTTGAAGCGTAGTACCAACAAACACTAGGTAAGGTACAACAAGGCCTATGGGAATTGCATGTCCAAACAGGTCTTATTCAAGTGAGCATGGGATAGGAGAGACAAAAGCAAGCGAGGTTGAAACAAGTGAGTGAGTCAGCCCTGGAAGAAGAACTCACACTAGATCTTCACAAAGTGCAATTTCTAGAGGGGTTCCTACACATCGACTCAACAGAAGGTAGGGCACACCTACTACTTATGAAGGACTTGAGTCTGAACCTAACCACGCTTCCTATTCAGACTCTGCATGAGCTCCCCCAAGGGGTATCACAAAGCTCTGAGTCTAGGAACAATGTGCACTATTGCTCATCAACGAGGTAAAACAAATAATCAGCAGATCTTTGAGGAAAAGGTGCACGCCCTCAAGGAAAAGGAGGAGGTCATGATGCGAAGTCAACAACTAGAAGCTTCTATTGCATAGGCCTGTAGGGAGCTCTCTGAGCTCCAAATTGAGGCAGGAGCAAACCCTACAATGAATATTCAGAACCTAGCTACTGCAGTGAGGGAGTCATAGGCAGAAATAGGCAAAGTTAGGTTTGAGCTGCAACTGCAAATCTCAGAGCTACAACTTACGCTGCATCCCACTACCTAGCCAAAAGCCAGAGAGCAACGGGAAGCTTTTACTAAAGAAGAGATGGCCACCTTGGAAGCTGCAATCAAGGGCTGCACTCAATTATTTGAATAGGCCATGGAATTATGGACCTCACTGTAGGAGGATCCAACTCTATAGAAGATTGAAGCAGACATCAGAGAGAAGCAGAGATGGTTTGATGAAATTAGGTTGACAGTGTGAACCTTAGCACTAGTGCAAAAGTTCACCCGATTGCAGGAAGACATGCTCATCTAAAGCAAAACTGATGAGCTGCGTCGCAAATAATAAATCATATCTTCAAGGATGTAACCTTGGGCAGATGAGGCCAGTTAGTTGACATTGTCAGTTTAGAGAAAGCTAAAGGCCATGCAGCAAACACAGAGAACAATAGGCCTTACAGTCGAAGGCCCAACCACAAAGAAATTGGTTGAATAAGTCTATTAGGCTATTGTGCAGGGGACAACAGACTTGAAAGTTCTAAATATTGAATTAAGTGAGCTGGAGGCAAAGATCAAGGTGCCAACAACAGAGTGACTCGAGGACGAGTCACGAATTTGTGTTGGGGGTCCATTGGGACAGAGTCCACTGGGGTCCATTTTGTAATCATTTTTTTTTATCTCTCTAAAGTCTCCACATTTTGAGTAAGTAGAGAGCGGAGGTCGTAGAAGTCAAAGGGGATTTAGGAAGGTCAAAGCCCCTTAGTATATTAGAGGTAAGATGTCTGTCACCCACCCATGGTTCACGAACCATGGTATTGTAATGAAATACACTATATAAATAAGTCTTAGCGAGTCATAGGAGGTCAGTTAATGATTGAAGATCTATGCATGGGCAAGTAATCTAAGGTAGAAGGGTCTGTTTTCTGTACTTAGGCGAAGGGGAAGGCTCGTGTAGCTGTGTGCGTGGAGACCTTAGTAAGTCTGCAACTGAGTGCGCAGACCCCTGCAATTGTATGTGCATGAAAGAAAGAGCCTGTAATAGAAGGATTAATCATAATAAAGACTATTTTTGAGCCATCTCTGTGTATCTGTGACTTTCTGTTTTCTTATGCATTTTATTTGTATTCACTCTTTCTGTAATTATCTTAAGAAACACTTAATTAATGCATGAAAGTAGTAGATCTGTTAATTTACTTGATGATATGGATGTTTAAAGCAATTGGCGCAGAGTTAGAAATTGTTATCTATAAGTTATCTTAATTTCCGCATTTCAAGGGATAAGATTCGTGAAGATCAGGATAAAGCCCTAGAAGTAATAGAAACCCATCACATAGATCTCTTGATGCAAAAACCTGGTTCTGTCCTCCACCAATATTGCTTTGCGTGAGACTGTAGCCTGCCCTACGCGGGTTATTGCCGAAAGGGCCAGCAGTGAAGGGTTTTCTTAGTCGACGCAACTAACTCTGAACCTGGGTCCAAACCCCCTTAAGCCAACAACGACACATAAAAACCCTAATAAGAGGGATGTTTAATAAAACCGGTAAATAGAAAAACAAAAGTCCATGAAAGTACACTGAACTCGGTGAATTCCAAAAATTTAAACTTATGCTACTCAAACCCTATAATGGCTCAATGTCCAAGTGAAAAATCTATTTCATGATACATAGCATTCATATAAATATGAAATAGGATACGAGTTCAATAGAAGAATTTCATATTAAAAATGACACACATACTCTACATAACTCTCATTGAAATATTTATAGAGCATAATATTTGCAAAAACCTAGAGGGTTTTATAATAAGAAAAGCTAGTCGTGCGACAATAAGAAACTCATTTCTTCCAAATCAAAACCTTGAAAATACGCTAAGGCTGGAAGGTTATTCCCATGAACAAAAGTATGCCTAAATATGCACAATGGGTATTAAACCCTCATGCATATAAACCAAAAGACCTGTAACCAAATAGACAAGTGTGATAAGAACTTGGAGGAAGAAGCAAAATTGAAACTGTAAACCAGAATCATGCTTTCAACCAAGTGCCAATTACGAAGGTGAAAACCAAACCTACAAGAGTTGAACCCAAATGAGGAAACATTAGAAACCTTTTGAATAAGAAATATAGTAGTTTATAAAAAATTTCAGAGGATAAAGAGTCGTCATTACCTGTAACCCTGCAGAGATCAAGTGGAAACCAAGGCCATGCTAAAATAGGAACAAAGCATAACCATTAACACACAGAATACGCCCGATCGGACTGGATGAGCTGGCGAGGAGAGTAATTATGAATTGGCGGTGCATGAAACCGGTCACAGACGATGGAGATCAAGGCATAATTGCCATAGGCAAGTGGAGCGGCCGGCAGAGTAATGGTGCAGGTTCTCTGATCACTGGAAGGGACAGAAGGACGACGAGGGGAGTAGTCCACAGTGCTACGGGCCTTGGGCTCAACTACCAGCATAACTTTGGTAATGATACTACTGAGCATATGAGTTTTAAGAATGAATGGCGGCGACAGGATCAGTGCCGAGAAGAGAGCATAAAATCTGAAGCCAGGAGCCCAGAACGTCAGTGCAGCCTGAACGATTTCGCAACAGAAGCAGGAGGAGATAATCGCAGAGGGAGAAGGAATATGGAGGCGGAAGGAAGCGGGAGTGTGAGAAGATGGTTACGCAGTGGGGGTCCTGAAGACCAGAGTAAGATTGCAGTAGACAGGTGGAGGATGAAGGGCAGCCGAAGATACAGGTTTTTGAGATATCAGAAGAGGAGAGCGAGGAGTAGGAGGAAAGCCAGGAGAAGGAAGCATGGAAAGACAGGTGGAAAATTTTACCAGACGATGGTATCGACGACGCAGAAGATGGCCTAGCTCGGTCAGCAGGAAGGGGCAGGGGAGGATCCCGCGGCAAGGGCAGAGGAGGAAAGGGACGCAGGGGCCAAGGCGGTTGCCGGAGAAAGGATCTGGCGGAGAGGAGAGGACGGAGGGGGCGACAATGCAGCCCAAGCCTGGAAGAGGAAGCAGAGCCTGCTGTGGGAGATGGGAGGCGGTGGACAAGGCAAACCATTGGAAACAGAGTAAGAATAGCTGAGCAGGAGTTTAGAGAGAAATCGAACCCAAAGATCAGGAGAATTATGGAGCATTGGGAAGAAGAAGCCATCCAGGCTCAATCTGAAGAAGAGATGGAAGAGTGGATTGCTCTCATGCCTGACCCTGGTCATACCAGAGGCAGAATGACCCTTTACAAGCAGTCTCTTCACTTGTACTGGGTCATGAAGAGACTCATGGCAAAAGCCTTGGAACAGGTGGCCATGGAGATGGCTGAGATGGTACAAAGTATCCAAAATGTGAAAAAAGAACTGAAGAACATAGTCATAACCTTGCTTATGCAAGATAAAAGATTGGAGGACCTGCATCAACAGCTGGAGGCAAGTGGAATGCTAGTGAAGAAGGAAAAAGCTCAGCAGGCTGAGCTTGAAAAGCAATGATCAAAGGCATGTTTTGCTCTGTTTTGTTTTTACTCTACTGTAGGCATGAAAATTTTGCTGTTTTTATAAATAGGAAGTAGTATATAGGCAGAAATAGGAAAATAGATAAAGGATATGAAGTAAGGCTTGAACAGTTGGAAACATTATATTTTTGGTTTGTTGTAGAAAAATTTGGGTGGTCAAGATACCCGGTTTCCCTTCGGGGCGAGGTGAGACCACCCTGACGCTGTAAATATTCTTTTATGTTAATAGAAAAGGACCTACCCAGCTTACAAAAAAAAAAAAAAAAACACACACACAGAATAGAATTTGTAATTAAAAGTAGAAAAACTTGGAATAGAGCCAAATTACAAAGAGATGCTCTCGTTATACCTGTGTAGAAGGGAGAGGCCAAGAAGAATTGTTGGTTCCAAACGATTGGCTTGGTAATACCCCAAACTTCCAACTCCAAAGATTAGAAAAATTGTAAACAGGATTATTACTGATTAAACTCTTTCTCAAAATCCCATTAAATCATATGACGAGAACTAGCAAGGTAACATAAAAACTTTCCCGTACTAGTGCATCTTTGGCCACCATGGAAACTCATCTAGGAGCCCTTTGGGGACTAGGGTTTGCGCACATGTCATGGAGCTCAACTGGTACCTCGCAAAGTCACAAATGATTGAGGCAAGCACACCGGAGTGGGGGGTAGTTATCCAAAACAAACCCTATCCATGTTGGGCCGTCAAATCGAAACCCTAGTGAAATGAATGAAATATCTGCTGACACCTCAATTGTGCAAAGACATGACATGTTGTCAAGATAAATAGCTAATAAGTCCAAAACCATCACATACTTAACAAGAAGGTTTAATAATATTCTAAGTGACAACGTAATATATAAACGCTATAAACACTACGACCTTGAACTAGAGAAAATACACATTCCTATGTCAACTATATAAACCTTACAATATAACATTGCACACCTTATCGGTTTTTTTCAAATCCCCTAGAAGTTCTCTTGGAAAGAAACAAAGGCCTTATCACCCATCAACAAATATTTATATGCACTATTAAATGTAATAACCATGACTATATTTAATATGAAACAACAGAAAACAAGGGACCTCAAGATTGGTAATCGAAACATAATATAAAGTAAAATAAAAGTATTATAAACATAATATATGCTAAGAAGTGATAGACAATCAATTGAAATAATTGTTACATCCGAATTTGAATGAGTAATTAGTTCCTTTTTTATAGGGATTTTTTTTGGGTGGTGATGTTACAAAGATTGAAATGTAGATTTCCGTGGGAGTCGCAATTTTCTCCATCGATTTTATCTTTGTAAATAAATAAATAAAAAATAAAATTGCAATTTTTTAATATTAATGTGTTGTGGAAAGAATGAAAAGTAACTATAATTACCTTATTGTTGGAGTTAATGCTTACATTCCATATTTGAGAAATTGGTTTGTGATGGTTGAGAAATCCTCTCAACCACTCTCTCTAAATTAGGAATAATTTGGATCTGAGAGACTCTATTTAATAGAGTAATCTGAATGTAAATCTGTGTGTGTGAGTGTCTTTACACATACACCATTTGTGCCTGATATATGATTATGTTTCTGTGATTGTGTGATTTTAGCTGTTTTTATCATGGTATCAGAGCTATAGGTCAGAGGCCTGTGTGTTGTATGGCTGATTCTACAGTGAAGAGATCGTGGAGAGTACATCTACTGACCTGTGCAAGACTTGGTGCAGAGAGCCTGTGGGAGGCCGAGGAGGCCAGACTTGCACGGAGGCTGTGAGGCATGGAGTCGTCGTGCCATCTGTGAGGAGCTGCTTGTTAGGAGGAGAGGACGTAGATCGAACTGGTGACCGACACCTTAAGCTTCAAGACTGACATCTTGTCGGGCGATAAATACAGGTTGGGCTTCAATAAGACCGTTCATTAGAGGCAGAATTTCGCTATCCACAGATGGTTCCTCGTCAACAGAAGACTAGTGCGCCGCAGGCCGTGGTGAGGTTCGTGTCTTCGAGGAAGGGATGGACTCCGGTTGTGATTGGAGCCAGAGATCATAAAATCGGGAGGAAAAACATTCTTATCTTTTCCCACGGAATTTGCAATCGCCCCTTTTTGGTCGATTGATTTGTATTTTACCGTTTCGGTCGACCCTTGACGACATCACTCATTTCACCGAATCTGTTGTGCAGCAGCATTGGATACATTCAGTTTAGAATTTGACGTTTTACTTGGATGCCGGGAGAGAGTACCCTCCATTTCTGTGGCCCGCGGATGAGATACATGTCGCAAATCAACCAGATTCGCAACGCACGAATTGAGGTATCATGAATCGTGCAACCATATGCGCTCGTGATATCATGCACCATCCAAGATTTCACCGCCTTCGCTGTGTTCATAAGAGTGATTCATGTGGAGAAGGGATCATCAAAATTCTGTCAAATCAGATGCTGGTGATGGTGACGCGAATGTGGTGAGATACATGGTCTTGCCTCTCAGCGATCTAATAACAAGTATGGATCCCCAAGTGGTGGTGCTTTTCTATGGAACATGTATAATACAATATGGAGGTCTGAGCTTGGCCATAGTTAGAAATTAAATGCAGATCGATATATAACGCAAGCAGTTTTTTGGGTTTTATAAAGCAGGATGTTTCATTGTCGAGGTTTTCACCTATTAAACTCTTTTAAAAATAACTAGTAGTTCAACTATGTGTCTGATGCCAGTACTTAAAGATCAAGTAGCAGTAAGGTTCAATATGGATGGTTGTCCAGATAGTATGGCAGTTGCGGATCTAGGGAAGGATCCCTCATTACTGGTAGACGTGGAAATGGTTTCCTAATGAGGTTATGCGACAGATTGGGATGATGTCCAGTAATTGACTTCGGGAGTTGAGGAAGGGAACTCGGGAATCCAACTTGGCAACTACACCTTTCCGAGGGTTATGAGGCAACTTGATGGAGCATCTACTGATAAGCTTGATTATTTTGTTATTTTCATGTAATGTAATCATTAAGGGGGGATGTTGGAGTTAATGCTTACATTCCATATTTGAGAAATTGGTTTGTGATGGTTGAGAAATTCTCTCAACCACTCTCTCTAAATTAGGAATAAGTTGGATTGAGAGACTCTATTTAATAGAGTAATATGAATGTAAATCTGTGTGTGTGAATGTCTTTACACATACACCATTTGTGCCTGATATATGATTATGTTTATGTGATTGTGTGATTTTAGCTGTTTTTATCACTCACAATCTAAAAAAATTAATAATTGCCTTTACCAAAATCTGAATAAATTAACTTTAATTGTTTTCTTTTAATGAGTTCACAAATTTTGAAATGTCATTTTAATTATTATTTCGGTTCCCCACAACGTTTAACGCTTTTGCTTTTCTCTACATTGAAACGGTTTTAAGGCCTTTACCTATGTCCATGATAGCCCTACGTCACCGCTATTTATGCCTGTCGATATCTGGAGTATCAAATAAACCCAAAAATTATGTGACAGTAAAGTTGGGAACCGGGGATGGTGTTGTGGACACAAGCCAAGCTCAGCACTCCCTTTCTGCCGAGTAAAGGATCTGACAGTAATCCAAATAACCAAAGCCAATGCAGAGTCCCATGAGAAATACATGGGCGGACGAGGGTTAATGTCCAAAACTTCACTTCGTTGGCCAGCCGATGTAATCACCAATTTTAATGGATTAATGTTTGGACCACTAATTTGTAACGTGGCCACCTTGGGCAGGTGAAAATCCACCCTACGTATAGATACACTCTGCATAAATGACGGTTATGTGGAACGAAATGCATGGACTGTCATTTCAAATTTATTAATTAAATATTCATCAAAAGCACAACATCCAATGGGTGAGTGAAATCATAATCGTTAAGTCTTTATCAAAAATATTGAAATATTGTCTATTGATTTAAAAATAAAATAAAATTCCATAAGTCCACATCAGTCCACAGCCACTCTGAGTTGAAATATATAACCTTATCAACGTAATGAATTTTAAAGTGAAATGAAACTTCAATTATTATATTAAATATTAGTATAGATTCACAAAAAAAATGATCTAGTTTATCTTGAGATACCAAATGTTTTAGGTGAAAACCAATGTTACACTATAAAATTTGAAAAATGTTTTTTATATATGTATATATTTGAGTGGATAAATGCATTTAATGTTTTGAAAATCTTTTTGGAAATTTGGATTGTGAAATCTACATAGCTTAAACTTACAATTCCAACAAATGTTTACTAGATTTTAAACAAAATTGACAAAAAAATATCTAAAAAACATAAAATAGTGAGATTATTTGAAATGTTTTAATGATAAAGTTTTTTTTTTTCAATTATTTTATATACTATGTACATATTTTTTTAACTATATATAATATATACATAGTTGACATTGAATTGTTTATATATGACATCATCCTATAAGCTACATTACTTTTTATTATTTTAAATGCCACATATTAATTTATTAATAAGAATTTGAATGAATTACACTTCTCTTTTTATTATTCTTTCACCAAATAATTGTGTTTTTTTACTTTTATCTTTCATGATTGAAATATATATATATATACTATTCTGTATTTCTCTAAATTTAATATAAAATTATGCTACTTCATATGAATTTTTACAACTCCTTCATACAAGTAACCAAGAGCGCATAATGAAATAATTAAAACTAAGTAAATTTGTATATTCATTATTATTTTTTATTATAGTCAACTTCCTATTTTAATTTAGAGAATATTTTATACAGAATCACACCACTTTCATACTGGGGTATAGAATGCACCTCTCAGTGCAATAACTTATCTTCTCATGTTACTTCTTCCACTAACAGATTTTATTTATTTATTAAAATACTAAAAAATAAGTAATTTCACAGTAAAATTGCTCTTTCAAAGTTTATGCACTTCATAAATCTAAGAAACTTACGCTGGAATTCAGCGCAAGTAGTGGAGGTTCTAAGAAATGCGTTAAAATAAAATAGTCTTGCAATAGCACTAAGAAAAAGGCAACATATCTAGTGTTCCTTGCTGCTTAGTTTAATTATTGAATTTTGAAAGGTATCAACCATGTCACAAATTTGAACAAAGGTTACAGAGTAGCTACTCTTGCTTAGTTTAAATATAGTTAAATTAGAGTTAAAAAACAATAAAGACATACAACTTGAAATTAAATTATAAGTTCCCTTATGCAAAGCCATGTTAATGGCCTCAATTGATGCATTTATGATAATTTAAATGGTAATGTGTTAGTCAAATAATGTGATTGATCCTTCGTCGGAGTCCTGGAATTTGATGTCCCACCAGAAGCACCCTTTATTCCATAATGTATTTGAAATTTATAGTTAAACATCAAATGTAGAGCATTGTAGCTGTGTAAAATTTGAAAATGTAGATATGTACAAATAGACTGTAAAATTTATTTTTACCCAAAATTCAAATAGAAATCAATTTTTTTCCCTTTCCCGGATTCAAGTGCTAATGAATCTTGTAGAGATGCGAACATCTGGAGTCCACCCTGCTGAAATATCTAGTGATCTCGAGCAAAGATATTTCAAAATTCACCTTGCATTGTGGCCTGATAGCTAGTTAGGAGTTGCAGGAACAAATCTATGAATTTGGGTTACAGGAGAAAGTTCTAATTCTCAACCTGTTGTAGACGCTACAACACCCTCCAAAATTTTGGATTACACTCAATTTCTGAGCCTTCCTTGGTCTTGCACATTGTTGTCTCAAACACCGAAAATCGTTTCATGTACTTTCTTGAAGTATTTTTCTTCTCTTTACAAGTTGGGTAAATTTTCGTCTTTTCACATGATTGGTTATCACACAATGTGTAGAAGCATGTTCTAGTGGTTTCAAGGGTCTATATTTTTGTATATGAGTTGTTTTAACCATGTAAACATTTGTCGCACTCATTTACAAAGTTTTAAGTATTGTCGCACAAGATCATGACATTCGTCATACAGTGTATCTTAAGTGTCACACTTGACGTAACTGGTCATAAAGTTGTTGCATAGAGGGAAATTCATTGTTCATGTATCCTAGGTGATCTATGTTGTTATGTCATCAAATATTCTAAATGTGAGATCACAGTCGACGTCTTATCACTGTTCACATTAGTCTAACCGGTCTTAAACTTGGCCATTCCTGAGAAGTATTCCCAACCAAGCAACTTGGCTTCACATGGCCTCCCTGAGCTGTTAAATATGCAATTTTAGTCCTCTAGATGTGACCTTTCCCCTTGGAACTGCACAATGCATAGTTCTTGTTTCCTAGGACTGTTGCACAACGCAGTTTCTGAGCTCAAGCTCCGGCCTTGGCCTACAGAATTGTGCAATCCTTTCTCTTAGCCTCGCCCTAATTGTGCACTGCGCAATGCACAGTTCTTGTTTCCTAGGACTGTTGCACAACGCAGTTTCTGAGCTCAAGCTCCGGCCTTGGCCTATAGAATTGCATAATCCTTTCTCTCAGCCTCGCCCGAACTGTGCACTATGTAATCACAAGCCTCAAGCTAATTCCCTGAGCCTATGAACTGTGCAGTTGTGCAATTTCCCAACCTCCCATGTCTCCTGCAACTGCATAATTGTCCTCTCAGTGCCCACCCCTTTAGCCTATCTCACTGGCTCCAATAATTGCCTAGTTTTCTCCCTCAATCCAGCCTAAAATGTGTATTGCATGGTCTCAAGGCTGAAGCCTCACCCCTAGCTAGTTGGCTACACAAATATGTAATCACTAAGCCCTCTCTCTTGACCTGTCACCTAGTTTTGACTCAGTCAATGGATCAGAATGCACCATCTTAGACTAGGGGGTTTTCAAATGGATGTCGTTTTTTCATGAGTGAATTGCAGATACAAGTACCTTACCATGCTATGGCGAGATGAAGAAGAAAGGGATGAAGGAGGGAAACAGGAGGAAATACACTCTTGTAGTTAAACATGAAGGTTGATCAATCACAAGAAAGAAAAGGGACATTGATTTGTGATTGCAAATTAAGACTTAAGATCATTGAAGATTCCTTATCACCAAGTCATAAAGAGCCGAAAAGAAGAGAATTTGAAGCGGACACTCAACACACAGCAGCAATAGTGGCTTTGCACTACCACATCATCAAGAAATGCATGTCATTAGTGTCATGTCATTTCATGAGTTGTCATATCCCACATCATCATTGTGGATCATGTAAATGGTATTCAAAATGTATTATAAAGTGGAAGTCCAAAGGACACACATGGAATATAAAGAGTCATATAAGTTGAAAAGTCATAGGAAGTCAAACTATCATGAGTGTAGTCAAAGAGTCCCAAGGAAGGGGAAGTATCACCCCTTGGCTATATACTCCCTCATTGTATGAGCAAAGGACATTTTCACCTTAGCTCCTCCCACAAAGCATTAGAGAGATAAGCTATATCTTTTTGGGAGCAAGGAGTGGCTCCAATGCTCCACTACTGGATCTAGTGATGTTCATTTTATACATGTGTCTTGAAACTCTTACTTAATAACAAAATCATTTAAGGCCAACACGTTCTTCATGCATGGATTATGAATGTTTGTAAGACTATTCTATGCATGTTCGTACTTCATGTTTTCTTTCACATGTGCTAATATAGTTGAACTATTTCAGTTGTTTTAGTACTTATATTATGGAAAATGTGTTGTAATGGTTGTTATTGTTGTCCCATCTTTGTGGACTACTTCGCAGGATATTAGATATACTTTGTTCATTTGTTGGTTATAACGATCATCACATCCTCTGTGGACTATTTTGTTGGATGTTAGAAGAATGCTTCTGGTTCATGTCTGTCTCTTCTTGGGTGGTACTACTACCTCTCTCTTATAGGCTCACTTTCCATCCCTCTCCGCAGTAGAAGAAATTTGACACATTTACAACTGAACACTCACCAGTCACATCTTCTTTATTTTCGAAGGAAACATTCCATCACTCTCTCTTGTTGACAGTTAGAGTCGAGGCAAATATTTAAGATCTTGAAAACTAAGCCTTTATACTAGATGGGACTCCTACACCAAACGATGTGAGGTCTAATTGGGAATTCATATCGGGGAGATCGCCTAAATGTTGGAAAGTCCAACACCATCAACATCTATAGCACTAGGAGGGAAACCAGATTTTTATGGTTGATAACCCCACTAAACCCAATCTTACTTCCTCTGGTCAAGGAAGTAAAATTCCCAGAAACTACCTTGTACACATTACTGAAGTTGGTAATTCTTCTCATCATGGAATTGCGCAACCTTATGAAGTGTCTTATGATCTGATTCGGGCCATTCTCCCTATCACCTGAAAGTTTACGAGAACTATTTGATTGATACCTAGAATAGAAACTCTTCCATATTTTGCAATGAAGAACCAAACCACCCCCACTGGGATAATGGTCTCAATAGTTGAAGAGTTGGTTCTCGCCACCCTTGAAGAGTTAGAATACTGTGAAGAAAACACAAAAAAACCAGAATGACCTCCAACCTTCAACAGTGGTTATGGTGATAATATAGTGCTCTCAGATGATACCTTTTTCAAGTTGGGAAGAGAAGAAGAAGAACATGAAGACTAGTCATATTTCGAAGAATAAGGGGAAAAAACAACGAAGAAATGGAAGACCAAGACCTGGATTGGATATCTCAGGGCCCACTTGCACTACTGAGTGTATTACACAAGATTCCAAGGCATCTAGAAAAGCTCCTAACAAAGTACGACCCTGACAAACAGTAAAGGTGGAGGATCATTTATACAACTTATATGTACATTTGCAAACACTTGAGGTACGATATGATGATGTTGCATGTCAAAATGTTTCATGTATCTTAGTCGATAGAGCAGTTGTATGGTATCATAGCCTTCCTCCAAATTCCATCTAGAACTAGAGGGGGTTTAAGAAAAATTTCCTTGAGAAATTCAATGATGACAAGACCCTTGCCATGTTGTTGAAAGAGCTGGGAAATCTCAAGATGTAGCATAAGGAAAAAGTGAAAGATTTCAATCAGAGGTTTAACCGTATTCTAAATAAGTTTCCATCAAATAGTAAACCTCATGACTCCATCACCATCGATTATTACACTTCTTCCTTGTCAATCTGCATTGTGTAGTTTGTAAAGAGAACAACGAAATAGACTTTAACATAAAATTATGAAGAGGTAATCGCGATTGAAAATTATGTGGGCACGATTGGAGTCATTATATATGTTGAACCAGTGAAAGCCTCCAAAGACATGGGTAAAATGTTTGAGGCCTTCGTAAACAAGGCCAAAGAGAAAGAAACTTTTGATCTTGGGAGCTTGACCCGTACCGCCAAGACTCTATCAAACGAGATGGCAGAGTTGAAGAAAAGTTCAAGTGAGACCACCATGAGTAGGAAGCCACCCAAGTTAAACCTATTCAGAAGGACTACAAATTTCGGCAGTAGCAGTAACCAACCGACCAAGTTTGTGAAAAGCTCAAATGTTGTACTAAATATTGAAAGCATGGGCATGGACCAGTATTGTTCGTATCATCAAGAATATCATTCCAAGAAAACATGCCCACAATGGAATCATACCATGAACATTCTTACTACGCATCTTGTCGAGCCTGTAGAAGAAAAGCAATAAATTTCTAAAACCGAGGAGAATCCAAGTTTGGGGCATGCACTAAACATGTTTAATTGCATACTCATAGCCCAAAAGAGCATGGCCGAAAAACAACCTCTGAGTGATGGTCCAGCCCAGAAGCAGACCAACCAATACAATTTGATAAACGAAGGGCTAGCCCCTGAACTAGGGTTGATGAAGCAAAAATTCAAAGAAAAGTTGTTAATAAAGATCAATCCGCCTATTAGCTCAGCACAAAATACTTAGAGAAAGTTTGGGAATGCAACTACAACAAAGAGTGCTTTCGTAAGCAGTAAGAGTAAGACCACCAATCTGGAAGTCACAAACCAAGTCACATCCCCAGAAACTTTGGCAATTTGTCCCACTTTGGATTACAACATAATTAAAGACATGAAGAAGGCTTGGGCGAATATATCAATGTTCGATCTAACAAAGATCACGAGCCAACGAGACATCCTCTTATGCACACTTGGGCAGGCCATCATAGGTAATGATGCTTCTTCACAAAATGGATCTAGTATGTCGTCTAGTTCCCTCTAATTAATTCTTAACACTTTAACAATGGATGCAAACACACTTTTCCCTCCATTTCTGTTAACTTTTGAAATATTCAATTTCAATTTACACAATTGCTTGGTTGATTCTGGTGCATCGGTAAACATAATGCCATTATCTGTTGCCAAGAAAATAAATGCAAAATGGGACAAAACAAATGCACAAATCATTCAACTAGACAAGACATTGTCAACACAGTTGATGAACTCAGAGATGTGATTATCCATTTATCATCTGATGAGAGAGTCGACTAATGTATCAATATAGTGATTGTGGACATTCCAGAAGTTATGTAGTATTGTTGAGCAAATATTGGTCCAGCAAGCTACAAGGGTACTTTGCTACGGACTAGTAACATTTATGGCTTTCACACAAGGGCAGAAATAATCAGATCCAAGTGAACTTAGAGAGACACATGAAACATATTGTTACTCCCTTAAATTGAAATAATGGACCAATGGCTTTCGCAGGACTATCATTGGAAATTGCTTCCTGGAAACTCAATTGGGGTGTTACCTTGTGTAGCCATCCCCAGTCCCACCATATACACAGTTGGAGCTCCTTCATAGTCCAACTGGTCAAAATGATATTTGTACATTTAGTAGTAAAAGTAATATTAGTACTAGTGTAGTTCACAATCCTTGTACATATGATATGTGGACTTTGTATTTTGATGGTTCCAAAACACAAGAGGGATCTGGATCTGGTTGCATTTTCATAGACTCGCTACAGAGAAAACATATGATCTCTAGCCGCTTGAAATTTCAGTGGATGAACAACACTGCAGAATACGAGGCACTCATCTTGGGCTTGCAAAGAGCCATTGACCTACACATTGCAATTATAAAAGCACTAGGTGACTAAGAAGTTGATGTGCAATAGGTATGCGATACTATACATTGTGTGTCACCTCATCTCAAGAGTTATCAATAAGAGGTATGGCGTTCAATTTCATAATTCCAAGATTTTAACATTATTTTTGGTCCTAGAATGCATAACATAGCTGCGGATGCATTGGAAAATGATGTTGCTAGGTTCTAACCATTAAGGGACACATTTTACGTAGAAATTCTTTATAAACCTTCCATCCTTGATAATATTACTAATTTGCGTGTTTTCTATGATGATCAACAAATACTACACTTCACGGCGAACATTGATGTTTTAAAAGATGCAACAATTGATGAAGATGAGCATGTAAGGGCATTGAAGGATGCAGTTAGCTCAAGCAAAGGCATGGTATCACTAGAAAATTTGTATGATCTGTAGAACCACTTCCGGGGGCCTATCAATGCTAAAACCCATAGTTTCACAATGTTGCATGAACATATCAATTTGGGAATGAAAAATGATATAAAGTTTGTCAATATTGGTACTTTCTATACACCACAGGAACGAAAAGCCGTTATCCACTTGTTCAAGTAGTACCAAGATGTATTCATGTGGACATATGATGAGCTTAAAACTTATGACATGCAAATTATCCAGCATGTGATTATGATCAAAGAAGAGGCCAAGATTTTCAACAAAAGATACAGAAGGTACATTCGACACTTGATCCTCTCATTCAAAAGAAGTTAAGGAAGTTGTTGGATGCTTAGATCATATACAAAGTGTGACACTCCACCTGAGTATCAAACTTGGTCTCAGTAAGAAAGAAGCGTGGAGAAATCTGCTTATGTATTGATTTATGAAATCTAAACCGTGCCTCGGAAAAAGATAACTACCCCGTGCCATATATGGAAAACATATTGCAAACAGTATCAAGGTCAGAAATGTTTTATCTATTGGGTGGATATTCAAGATACAACTAGGTTTTAGTCTCAGAGCTTGATATACTTAAAACAACTTTATGCACAAAGTGGGGCATGCTCGCATTTAAGCAAATGCTATTTGGGTTGATTAATGCTACGGCAACATTCTAGCATGCCATGGACATTGAATTATGAGGACTGATCGAACAAAGTGTAGTAGTCTATCTTGATGATGTCACATTATTCTCCAAACAAAGATCCAATCACATACGCCATCTGAAGAATTTTTTTGAGCGATGTCGCAAATACGGGATATCTCTCAATCCCAAAAAGAGTATCTTTGCAGTGTCCAAGGGTAACCTATTGGGCCATATCATTTCAAAAATTGGGATTAAAGTGGACCTGAATAGGTTCAAAGAAATTATTCATATTCCCTTCTTGGTAAATAAGAAAGTTATGCAGTCCTTCCCGGGAAGAATCAATTCCTTCCAAGAGTTCATCTCCGACTATGCTCAGATTGTTAAACCAATACAGGATATGATAAACAAGGATGTAGTATACATATGGGACAAAAGGGGAAAGGACACATTTTCCTGTATCAAGCAAGCTATCGCAGAGGTGCCTACACTATACAACCTAGATTTCAACAAGGATTCTTTGCTCTACATCTTTGCTTTTGACACTTCTCTAGCCGATGTGCTCACACAAAATGATGATCATAACAATGAGTGGCCTATATCTTTCATGAGCATTAGTATTTAAGGAACCAAACTCAATTATCTTACCATTGACCAGCAGGCTTATGCAGTATACAAGGTAATGAAGCACTTTCGACCCTAACTCTTGGAAAATCATGGTATTACCTTTGTTCCACACCCAACAGCCAAATCACTGATTTTCCAATAAGAGTTGGGTGAGAGAAGAGAGAACTAGATGACTGGTCTACAAGAATATGAATTAGAGTTTAGACCAGTTCACACAATCAAGGGCCATAGTCTATGTCGACTAGCAGCAAAAGCAATGGATGTAAAGGAAGAAGAAGATTTGTCAGGATGGGAGCAAGAAATCAAAATGTTCAATGTTGAGCAAGCTTCCCTCACTACTGTCATAAACGCTTGGTACATAGATATGTGTCAATACCTTGAGTATGGCATTGTGCCCCCCCATCTATCCACACAGCAAAAGAGGGCACTTAGAATAAAAGCATTATCTTACTAGTTGGTGCATGGGGTGCTTTTTAGAAAGCATCACAATGGAGTATTGCTCAAGTGTTTGGAAGCACATGATTTAGAGAAGGTACTGTGTGATCTCCACGACGAACTAGCCAGGGGACATTTTGTGGGTAACACGATAGCACATAAATTCATGCGGGCTAACTTTTACTAGCCTACATTATTCAAGGATGTTCATGATTATGCCTGCAAGTGTTCGGTCTATCAGAGGTGTGTCAAAAGAAACAAGAATTTAGTTGCCCCATTGCAATGGAAGAACCTTTTCAATAGTGAGGCTTGAATGTTATTGGAGAAATGTTTCTGCATTCATCAAAGAATCACTGCTATATTCTCACTACCATAGACTACTTTACACAGTGGACAGTAGCAGTTCCACTCAAATAGGTGAATGATCAGGAAGTCATAAATTTCTTTCAGCATAACACCATTTCCAGGTTCAACATTCCTACTTCACTTGTTTTCAATAATGAAACATACTTTTCTTTCCTAAGACTTTACGATTTTTGATTGGAAAATTGTATTGCATTGAAACATTCAGCAAATTATCATCCACAAGGGAATGGTATTGCTGAATCTACAAATAAGAAACTCATCTGTATCATAAAAAAGACAATATTCTCTAAGCAGAAAAATTGGCACTCTGTTTTAGTAAATTCTTTATGGGCTGACTGAGTCATGCCAAAGCCCTTTTTGAACACCTCCCCTTACTTCTAGGTATGCACAAAAAAAAATTATCCTCCCACCCAACATCTACTTTCCTACTCTCCGAATTTCATAAGAATACCAAGGCAAGCCATGTTTATTAGTGCACCGTAGGATGGACACCCTTCACAAATTACAGGAAGAAAGGTTGAAAGCAAAAGAAATATTTTCACTTCATTAGAACCACATAAAGAGGTGGCTTGATAAGAAGTCTGTAGGGAAGAACAACTTCAGTGTGGGTGACTTATTCTTGAAGTGGGATAAAGCCGATGAGGACAAAGGAAAACACACTAAGTTTTAATCCATGTGGATTGGGCCATTCACAGTCCACGAAAAGCTTGGCCAGCACACTTATTATCTTCAATCACTTGACAATAATATTGACTCTCTCCCTATCAATGGCCAATACATAAAACATTACTTTCAATGATGATCTAGGGTTGTGCCCTACACTGTGTACATAGTCTTTTCTTTCTTTTTTGTTTGAATTTTTCTTTGTTTTCCATCATGTGAATAAGTATTTTGCATGAACATGTTTTGGCTTCTTGGTATGTGTGTGGCCGAACTCAAAAGAATATTGTGACACTTCAACATTTGGCTAACCTCTTGTCTATCTTTGTTGTGTTGGTTACATCTTTTGGTCGATGAGGTTCTGATGGAAAATATGATCCATCCATAAGGATAGTTTTGGTCCAACCATGAACCTATGTCTATTCAGGAAGCCTTATGCCTAGAATCAATTTTTGTGTTTCAGTGTCTTCATGCTTATCCAATCAATAGAAGAGGAGAAGGGGAAAAATATAAGCAAGAAAACCTAAATCAGAGGTCTCTATATGCTTCTTTGAAGGAACAACCTCTTATTCTCTCAATAAGTTGGGATCCCCCTTCTGCCCAAAAATGAACAAATGTCGATGCACAATCCTCTTTAAAATAAATAAATAAAGGTGAAATAAGAGAAAAACGTCCTCTGTAGAGAGGTGAAGCAAGAAAATATGTCAGGGTATTGTCCAGGCTTGCTGGTAGTGGAGCAATGTTTGTGTTCCTGTGTGACTCCAGCGAGGTGCTTTCTAGGTCTACTGGAAGCAGAGCAACACTAGAGATGAAAAAATATACTCTGAAAATCTTAAATTCACGAGCTACACTACCCTTCTCAACTCAAACATTGTGATATCATTGAATCTTATGTTATTTTCAAACGAGAAGGCATAAAGGGGACCATGTCTATTAATGGCATAAGTGGGGAGACCAAAGTAATCTACATGATGAATCAATACTCCCTAAAGAACCAAGACCCTACATAAAAGAAGCTAACCGAGGCAGAGAAGATGGAATTCTACCATTGTGTCGCCAAGTGTTGTAGCTGCTACAACACCCTCCAAATTTTTGGCTTACACTCAATTTTGGAGCCTTCCTTGGTCTTGCACATGATTATCGCAAACACTGAAACTCATTCCATGTACTTCTTGAAGTATTTTTCTCCCCTTTGTAAGTTGGGTAAATTGTCATCTTTTCTCATTATTAGTTGTTGCACAATGTGTAGAAACTTGTTCAGGTGGTTTCAAGGGTCTATCTTTGTGTATATGATTTTTTCTAACCGTGTAAACATCTATCCCACTCATTCGCAAAGTTTTAAGCACTGTTGCACAAGTGTCATCACAATCATCGCAAATTGTATCTTAAGTGTCACACTTGTTGTAACTTGTCATAAAGTTATTACACTGATGGAAATGCGTTGTTCATGTGTCCTAGGTGATCTATGTTGTTGTGTCGTCAAGTATTTTAAGTGTGAGATCACAATCGAAGTCTTATCATTGTTCACATTAGTCTAACCTCTTACACTTAGCCATTTATGAGAAGTCTTCCCAACCAAGAAACTTGGCTTGACTCGACCTCCTTGAACTGTGCACTGTGCGGTTTCAGTCCTCTTTCTATGACCTTGACCCTTGGCACTATGCAATGCATAGTTCTTGTCCACTAGACCTGCTACACTGCACAGTTTCTAGGCTCAAGCTCCTGCCTTGGCCTCCAAAATTGTGAAACCCTTTCTCTTAGCTTGGCCCTAACCACACATTGCACAATAACAAGCCTCAATATCATTCTCTAAGCCTCTGAATTGCACTATTATGCAATTTCCAAACCTCCTTTGTTTCCTGGAACTGCCTAGTATGTCCTTTCAGCATCCACCCCCTCAGCTTGTCTCACTAGCTCCCTGAACTACAAAATTTTCTCCCTCAGTCTAGCCTAAACTGTGCATTGTGCAGTCTCAGGGCCCAAGCCTCACCTCTGGCTACTTGAACTGTTCAACTGCGTAGTCACTGAGCACTCCCTCTCGACCTATCACATGGTTCCAACTTAGTCAATGGATTAAAATTCACCATCTTAGACTAGGGGATTTTTCGACTAATGTCGTCTCATCATGAGTGAATTGCAAATACATGTACCTTACTATGCTATAACGAGATGATGAATAAATGGATGAAGGAGGGAGACATGTTGAAAGATACTCTTGTAATTGAACAAGCAAGTTGATCAATCACAAGAAAGCAAAGGATCATTAAGATTCCTTTTCACCAAGTCATACGAAGGTGAAAATAAGAGCGTTTTCAAGAAGATATTCAACACATGGCAACAACAATGGCTTGACACTGCCACATCATCAAGCAATCCATGTTAGCAGTGTCAAGTCATGTCATGAGTTTTCATATGCCACATCATCATTGTGGATCATGTAAATGGCATTCAAAATGTATTGTAAAGTGGAAGTCCAAAGGACACACATGGAATATAAAGATTCATGTAAGTTGAAAAGTCATAGGAAGTCAAACAATTATGAGGGTAGTCAAAGAGTCACAAGGAAGGGGAAGCGTCACCCCTTGGTTATATATACTCCCTCATTGTATGAGAAAAATACTTTTTCACCTTGGCTCCTCCCGCAAAACATTAGAGAGGTAAGCTAGTTCTTTTAGGGAGCAAGAAGTAGCTCCAATGCTCCACTACTAGAGCTAGTGATGTTCATTGTATACATGTGTCTTGTAACTTTTACTTAATAACAAAAGCCTTCAAGGCCATCTTTTTCTTCATTAATGGGTTATGAATCTTTGTAAGACTATTATGTGGATGTTTATACTTCATGTTTTCTTTCACATGTGCTAATATATTTGAACTATTTAGGTTGTTTTCATACTTATCTTATTGAGAATGTGTTGTAATGGTTGTTATTGCTGTTCCATCATTGTGGACTACTCCACAGGATATTAGATAGACTTTTCTCGTTTGTTGGTTGTAACGACCGTCGCATCCTCTGTGGATTATTCCACTGGATGTTAGACTGATCCTTCCAGTTCATGTGTGTCTCTTCTTGGGTGGTACTATTACCTCTCTTTTAGAGGCTCACTTTCCTCCCCTCTTCACAGTGGAAGAAATTGGACATATTTACAACTAAACACTCACCAGGTTCACCTTCTTGCTTTTCGAATGAACCATTGCATCCCTTTCTCTTGGTGACAATTAAAGATGAGGAAAATCTTTAAGAACTTGGAAACCAGACCTTTATATTGGATGAGACTCCTACACCAAATGGTGTGAGGTCTAATTCGGACTTTATGTTGGGGATATCCCCTTAATGTTAGCGGGTCTAGCACCGTCAACATGACCATAAGTGGTATTTGGTTTCC
The DNA here is from genome assembly GCA_000404065.3 of Pinus taeda. Classification (NCBI taxonomy): domain Eukaryota; kingdom Viridiplantae; phylum Streptophyta; class Pinopsida; order Pinales; family Pinaceae; genus Pinus; species Pinus taeda. The sequence goes on along the minus strand of APFE031025547.1, from coordinate 68,818 downwards.
CAACCCACTCTGGCAAGGACTCCCACTCCTCTGTGAACATTATATTAGAAATGTTTCACCAATGCATTCACATGCAGTCACATGTGAAGTCCATCAATAAATAAATTTGATTGCAAAATGAAATGGTTAGAACATGATACATAATATATGTGTTTCACATTTACAAACATGTACTTCTTTGTTATTCACTTTAAACCATCTACATTAACATATTCTTTCAATTTTTTTTATCATATTTATCGGAGGTCTGGCATATCCGATGTTTTTCTCATGATATAAATATATGCCCAATATATTTTTTTATGTAAATCAATTGATTTATTTTAAAATAATTATTAATTTTGAAACATATTTGGAGATGTTTATTTTATTCAATTATAAAATTTTATAATTATATATCCTATCTAATACAAATATTATCTTTTAAACAAAATTTTTATTAGTTTTGAAGAATGAAATATATGCTTTTGGTCCACACTAAAAAGATAATAAATAAAAAATGGGTGCTCATGGACAACAAAGATTACATAATAAGCCAGGATGACATCGTAGCAAAATTTTTATTAGTTTTGAAGAATGAAATATATGCTTTTGGTCCACACTAAAAAGATAATAAATAAAAAATGGGTGCTCATGGACAACAAAGATTACATAATAAGCCAGGATGACATCGTAGCAAAATTTTTATTAGTTTTGAAGAATGAATATGTGGAGAAATATGTCCTTATATTAATATAATACAATCTCATTTTCAAATGGGAGAAGAGAAATTTGATTTTTAAGAAGTTATTTTCTTAATTTTAAATTATTTTATATAATTTAAAAAATTTAATTTAAATAACATATTTATTTATATAATATTTTAATTTAAATATCATATTTATTTATATAATAATAACATTGCATCATATTGTTAAAAAAAATCATAAATACATGCCAAGCGATGCATCATAGAAATAACACTTCCAAACCATGCCACTAATTAAATATGGTTGAAAGCAACTTTCTATGCTCGCTTGCTTGCAGGGAAGCGAATTTCGGACTACGTTTTTACTTTTCCTATTTGGGCGTCGAGCAAAGGAAGTTAAATGGTAATTGGGACACCGCGTTAAAGTCCTATGTGACGGAATTTGAAATTTCTTTCCCAAAGGAAGAGTTCATGTTGGGGAGGTCAATCCAGCGTTAAGGCCATTAATGGTTTTGACCGCTCCTCAAGTCCCTTGGCTGGTGAAGTCTCCCGTCCCATGAAAATTGTTAAAATTTTTGAGAGGAGCTCAATAATTTTCGGATGGACAATCCAGCTATAACAATTCCACATATAATAATAACACTGCTTGTAACTGAAATATTTTTGTTCTTTTTATCTCTGTGTGAATTCATGAATATATGTAAAAATTTAACATAGTTGGTACTTAATTTAATTATTGAATTTTGAAATTTATGAACTAAATTGTATATTTGAACAAAGACTATAGAGTAATTCTCTTGATTAGTTTAAATATAGTTAAATTAGAGTAAAAAACAATAAATACATACAACTTGAAATTAAATTATAAGTTCCCTTATGCAAAGCCATGTTAATACCCTCAACTGATGCATTGACGACATTTTAAATGGTAATGTCTTAGTCAAGTCATGCGATTGATCCCACACGGGAGCCCTGGGATTTGATGTCCCACCAGAAGCATATTTGTAACAACCTCTGCTTGAATTTACATGTAAAAATATATAATACTAAGGTCATGGGACATGTATTTTAAGTTGAATGGTGTGCAAAACATTCGAGTGGGTGTTACTTTGGATTTATTTATGGCTAAGGAAATTGGTAAAAGCATCGGCAAAGGCAAAGTGACATAATTGGCATTTATTTATGAAATAAAGTAAAATAGGAGAAAAAGAACGTGAAATGATGCAAATTTGCATGTTAAAGAAATTGAAGGAAAAACGAAGGAAAATGAAAAAAATAGAGACATCAATGATAAGAAGGGTTTTGAGGATCACTTGCTAGCTTTTGAAAATTTGGTTGAGCCTTTTGTCAGTTTAGCTTTGGATCTCTCTTATATTCTCTCATTCTCTCATACTCTTGCACACTTAGAGAATTTTTGGAGCACTTTAGCATTCACTTGGATTTGGAGAAAGAAGGCGAAGGAAAGCAGCAAAGTGGAAGAGAATAATTGAATCAACGGCTACAACTGGATTACTTGGAAGTTAACATAATGCATGTATGATTTCCTTGTTGGTTTATGGATGCATGGTATATGCATGTGAATTTCTAGTTTTGTGTTGTCATTGGCATGGATATTTTCCTAGATTGATAGCGGTTTTAGCATTTCCTTGTTATTTCCTGGATAGCCATGGTATTGTGGGTTTTTCCACTTAATTGTTTTTGGTTAGTTCTCATAATTCCTTATGGTTGGAACAAATGCTCTAGAATCCCTAGAACATATTGGGTTGAGTTACTAGTCTTAGAGATGGATTGGACAAATGCTTTGGAGCCTTGGAAGGCTATGAGTTGAGTCACTAGTTCTTGGAGCCCTGGACATCTTAGGTAGAGACCGATTTGGATGGTGTTAGTGATATCTGACCATGGAGGTAGAATCACTGTGGTTGAGGGTTGAGGTGGTTTGGCCTTTAGAAGCCCTGGTTTTGTTTTGGTTTGGTTTATTCCATGAGATCTTGCATTCATGCTTAGAATATGGCATAGGGGTGATTGGTTAAAAGAGATATTTGGTTTATCCAAATATATGCTTGGGTGGTATATGGAAGTCGCTCAATTGGTTGGTATTTTCATATGTTAATAAGAGTTATTCTTCTATTGTTACTCATGTATATTTGTAGCGATTATATTGACGATACTATCGCTGAGTTTCTATGTTTTTTATTTGTTACTTACTTGTTGGTTATGTTATGCATATTACTTATGGCTCTTGACATGTTTTGATGAATGTATAAATGGTTGATGAATTCATGGAATAACAATTATTATTGCAACTATTATGAGAGGACATTAGACCTTCTTTTTGATTCTCAGATAGGTTTCAGACTCCTGTGATCAGATATGCCTTCATGATTTGTAGCTTACATGTTCCCTATATGTTTATTGAAATGACTGTCATGGTTAGGCCTGGTTAGGCCAAGTTTTGTATGTTTAGCATCTTCCTTATGTTTTTTATCATTTTGAGAAATCTCAAGCAGTTCTGGGCAGGGGTTTGGAGGTTGGCCTAGAATTGTGGCTCAGATCTCAGGATTGTATGTAATGAACTAAGCAATTTAGGTGACAACCACATTGGAGGTTTTCAACCAAATGCATCTAGTTTCAAGGGTGCGGTTGGGAGTCTAGGTCACTAAAAAGAATCATCATATCATGGTTTGGTCACTCGGGTGGTTCTTTGGCTCCTGAGTGTCTTATACGCCTTGAGGAATGTATGTGAGTTGTCAATTGTCAACCCCACTTCTATAAATGAAGCTTGGAGGTCGGGTCTTGTCATAGTAACTCTTAGTCTCATGTTTACCTTGGCAGGTTGCTGAAATTTGGTAAATGTGGGAGGGGGTGTTACAAGGTGCGATTAGAGTAGTTTTGTGTTCTCTTTGGGTAATATATGATACCACAGGGTGGTAATAGAACATGGTTCAAACACTTGGACTAGATATGGTTATGGTCAGCCCATTTAGCCCATCCAGCAAAATGTATTGGTTATGCATGCATAGTAGATCAATGATGCATCGTGGTGGTCATTATGCAGTTTGTGTCATCATGACAATGTTGGTATGTTATGAGATTGATATGTTGATCCAGATGGAGCAGGGGATGTAGATTATCAGAATGAGGTTGCATCGCTGGACCTTGAGTAAGAGCATATTTTCATACAGGTTTGTATGTTTGGCATACAAATATGTTGGTTAATGGTTGTTATACGCATTATGGTTATATACATGCTTGTCATTCTATTGTTGTTGTGGGTATATGCATGGTATTAGTTGTTTAGTGTAGTCATATGCACGTGCATCAAATAGTCATGAATGATAGTAACTTGTTTTTATATTCATTGTGGTCATTTACATTACGATTATAATCATTACAGCTAAGATTTTGATGTTATATGTATCGTTCTAATCTGGATTGGCCTGTGCAGATGGTTATGGTTATGATATTCAGGTATGAGTCAATATACTTGTGATATTGTGTCGTACTAAGCTAGACTGACTTGTGCAGATGTGCTAGCTTCTCCTGAGATACATTGTGGTATGTGTTTGATTATGTCATCCATTGGGTTTATCTAACATGGTATGTTTACAGGAAATAGAAGGTCATGGATAAAGAGTAGAGTAGTGAATAAAACTCACATGACTCCCCTTACAAGCATGATGTGAAATCTATGAAATAGAAAAGTGCCATGATTATGTGGTATGTTTTCAAGTACAAAATGTATGAGAAATGAAAATCAAGTTTTGGCAAGTATGGTTAAATTTAGTAGAGCTTTGGAGATCTCATTTCTATTGTTGGACATTGAAGATCAGACCATTATAGTAGCTTCTTCCTACTACTTTAGTATAGACCATAGACAATAAGGAGGTATGTTTACAGGTTGTTTGAATGTTTGGTTAATTGCATGATACTAGTATGTGTCTATAAAATTGCATGAAGGAATGATATTTTTTTAAGATGGTTGTACTAACACAATATGTGCTAAGACCACTAATATGCACTTGAGTGCAAGTGGGTGCTAATTGTAGTATTATGATTAATGACTGTGAATTGATTATGGCATGGATGTTAGTCTTGGTAAAGGTTGAATTCAAATTAATAGACACGGTGTCTTGATCTTTGGAACATGTGTTTGACATGTGTGAACAACTGCAGGGCAACATGCTTGTTAGTAGCGTAACAAGGTAACAATTTATTTGTTTATATAACTAATAGTTGGGTGGTGTGATAACACATAATAAGAATCAATTGTAGCAAGCAAAAAGGTAAAATAAATGAATTGGGTGAGAATTCATTTGGTTATGTTTGGAAACCACAATTCCAAATGAATGAGTGCTTTGCATGAATACAAGAAGTCTTCTTAACATTGATTTTGTCTAACATTATATGGATATGTTCTATATTTATGAACATGTATTTGATAGGTATAACAATTGGTTTCTATTTATGGTTGGTCTTATCAATAAATTAGAGTCCCTTGAGAGATGATATATGTACATGTTCAGTGAAAAGACAACATGTTGGGTTAAACAAGGTAAGGTAACCAATATATTGTTATATTTATTTATGCACACTAAAAATCATGTGTTTATGGTGGTATGATACAAGGGATTGCATGGAAAAAGAGACTGCCATGAAATCTTGAAGAATACTCGGGTTGCGCTTTCCCTTGGGAAGCATTGGGAACCCATAGGGATTGATTCATGGTGTATGTTGAAAGTTTTGTGCTTTGTGGTTTGTTTGTGCTTAGTGTTAGAGTCCTATAGTGATAGGAGTCATAATTTTGAATTGGCTGAGGTTAAGTCTTGTAATATTGTACAGACCTTTGCCTTCTGCAAATGTTTTCTATATTAAAATTAAAAAAGAAGAAGAGGGTATGTTCTAAAAGAAATATCAAAGGACAAGAAAAATAAGAAAAGATCAAAAAAATGAAAAAATATGAACCCCAAACAAAAACAAATCATGAAAATGTGCAAGTCCAAGTGCCACTACTTTTTACTTTACTGTCCAAACAATGGTTGTGTGCAGCTTGTCATACATGCACAACCCATGATAGTCAAACTATTTAATCTTGACTACTTCATGCTGTGAATTTCATGTTTTTAGTTAGAGAATAAAGATCTAGCCAAATAGTTTAATCTTGGCAGATAAGTAGATAGGCAGAGAAATAAAAGGAGCTCATAAGTTTAATCAAAGCCCTTGGAAGATATAAGGTTAGAAGTAGATAGCTTGCTTCTTAAAAGAAAAAGGAAAGAAAAGGGTTTGCTAGCTTAAGTACACCCAATAAAGTGAAGAAAAAATGTTAGGGTAAGTAGAAGAAAGGTTGCAGGAATACAAGCTATTTGAGGCATAAACACATCTATCATGTTTAATCATGTGTTTCAGTGTGTAGGAGAAGTTGTGAATAAAAAGGATGCTCATAAGTTTAGTTGGTTAACTTCCCCCATTCCATTTCACCCCTCACTATATACTTACTAATTTCCCCTTTCACCACTTCATTTCTTATGTAAACCCCTTTTCCCTTCATTTTTTCCCTTCCCCCCTTGGTTTCACACATTCCCTAGCAAATTACCATCCAAATTTATTCCCCTACCCAAAACTCTCATTTTCCCTAGTGTGAAACCCTTTTCCCCATGCAAAAAATCACTTTCCCTTGATTAATTTTCTTAAAAACACAAAAATACCCACTAAAACCTCTTATCCTAACTATTATTCCCCCCTCTGCTTTATAAAGTTAAAGCTCTGCCAAACCCATTTATACCTGCGAATTCACTTTTATCCGTTATACTCCATAAACCTGCATTACAAAATAACCCCGCATTTATCCATTGATTAATTACACTTAAATGTAATTAACCCCTGGGCCTCATTAATATCGCCCCCATCTCCCACCGTGCATCTTTGCCATGCGATCACTGTTGGATCTTCCACCCCCAGATTCTACGGCCCCCACCCATATCACGCCCATTCATCTCTTGACCCTTATCGGCTCGAGAGCATGCGATATGGGCAGTATTGCTCGGGCCCCCTTGGGTTACCTGGTGGCATCGCGTTAAGTCACGTGCTCTCGCGAAATTACCACCCATCGCTAAAGAGCGGTGCGATGGCCTCCGAAACCACTTCTTCGCCAAAAGCAGAAAACCACTCATTGTTCACTAATATAATCTCACGTCAATTTCTGACCATTCCCAGTTAAAAAACCACAGACCCTTAGTTTCACTCTTTTTGCTCATTTTCTCTGTGAAATCGTCCTAAGCTTTCCTGTGCCCCCGAGTTCCTACAACCAGTTCTGACCACCAATTGCCTCCCAAACACACTCTGGAAGCCCAGTTCAGCCCTCCAGTGCACGACTAAAGCCACAAAACCCTCTGCAACCACCATTCAAAACCAATTTGCAGCCTGAACCTCAAACTCCAGGTATTTGACAACAAACTACAGAAAACCCTCTCAAATTCAAAAGTATACAATAAATTCAAACATTAAAGTAATTGAATTTAATAAATTTCCCTTGAATTGAAAGTATTTCCCCTCAAATATTAAAATCCTTATCTTGCAAATTTCCATTACCCTATCCTTGTGCTAGAGTTGTCAACACTTCATTTTCACAAACTGTATAAGCCCAATTCCCACATTTGATCACAGAGATGGATGCCCAGACCTCTTTGGATGTTAGACCAGTCTCAACCCCTCACCTAAACATTGACCATTTGGCCTTGGCAGGCAGGGATTTCCAAATCAAAGTCATTGTACTTCAGGCACCTTCTGAGAATCCAATGCTGGAGTAAGGATAAGTTCCTAAACCATGTTGATGACATCAACCTTTGGGAATCCAATTTGCCCAAGTATACATTCCTAGAAGTTCACCCATTCCCAGACATTGTACATTTTTTTCATGCCTGTTATGTTCCAAGCCAAAGAACTATTAAGGCACCAAACCATGAGTTACTATTCACCATTTCTACTAAATCCATCAACCAGATGCTGCAAATCCAGCCTAGTCCTAATCTGACTTCTTTGTCCATTAGAAACTTGTTGGACCTGTACATCACATTGGACCCAGTCAAAATCAAACAAATTTTCCAGAATTTCATCATTGAGGAATGAAATACTCCTACAAACATTTAACCCCATGTTGCTACTATTTTTTCAGAGACTAGTAGGAGAATAATCACCATGCTCTCATGCATCCTAGGATACACATCAGATGGGCATGTGGATGAGTTCATCATGGCCTTCTTGTCCATTTTCACTCCAGGCAAGCCTCCTGCAGACAGAATGCATGAACATTTCATTAGACTGCCCACTGAAAGCGTTTTCAAGTACTCTTCAATGTTGTTTCCTATGTTCTTGTATTACTAGACAGATAAGTTCCCTTTGAGGATCCAGAATTTGGACACCAAAGGAAAGGAGAGATCAGTCATATATTAGACACCCTTGGTCCACAAGTTTTCCACATCATTCACCTACAAAGACATCATAGACTCTTTTGTATACCCAGTCATGAACATGCTGACTTCTAAGGCTCAGCCTAGAATCAGCCCAGAGATCAAGAGAGTATTGCAATTGGCCAAGAACAACAAGGTGGGAGATTGGTACTTGTACCAAAACCACACTGAGATCAAGATTTATGGTTGTGAGCTAGCCCCCTATAAGTTGCCCAAATACCTCCCTATGAGGATATTTTCTCTTGAGTACTTCATACAAATCACTAGATCTGATGAGATCCACTTCCTCGCTTATTGGAAGAAAACACAGTTCAAGGTAAAGAACCAAATGGGCTCATTCATTTGCAATAATAGAGAGGCTAGAATAGAGGCTGGTAGGTTACTTCAACAAATGAATTCAGAAATAGTTTCGTGTGGCACTATGACCCTCATGGGGTAATAAACAAGCTCAAATTCAGGGTCAAGTTGGGAGCATACATCCACCACGCAAGACCTGACATTGAACAATTTGCTAACTAGGATGAGTGGGTGGTGGACACCATGATTGAGATGGACAACACTATTGTGGATGTAGAGAACACACTTATTGATTTGGAAAGACAATTTGATCACAAATCTTTCCTGCAGGTTCGAGAAAAATGGGATCTAATGAACATTCCTCCTGTCATACAAACTCCACTAAATGAGGAGAAGAATCCTAAGAGGAGTAGGGATGAGGCATCTAGCTCTTCCATGGAGGCTAATGGTGAGCTAGTTGAGCCAAGCAAGAGGCCTAAGTTGAATCTTGTCTTTGAATAGGAGGATAACATTGCATCAAAGGAAATAATTTACACTGAGGCAATGGGATAGAAAGGTAAAGGATCAGCTGCATCAAAGGAAACACAACAACCATCAACATCCAACACATAGTTGATAGATATATAGTAGAGTATGGAGATTTCTTCCTATGTCACGCCAACTGACAAGGAAAAGGATATCAAAGACGGATTTAAAGAGATAAAGATGAGGAATGAGAAACCGAAGGCAGAGACATATGCCCAATACCTCAAGCTCACACCACCAAAGAAGGAAAAATGCAGGTCTCATTTTTGCAGCCTATTGTACAACAACCGAAGACCTCAACAGACTACAACAAGAGAAATTTTGAGGTCTTGGCCAGGGATGTTCATCCTATTGATCAGATAGAGTTTCACAAGCAGGCTAGAGAAATGATCTACTCCACTCTCACAACAAAGGCCATGGTTGCTTACAAGCTGTAAGATTCATTGGACAATGTAACAACTCAATTCAAGCTAGAGAAAGCCTCTTCACAGGCGAAAGACACTAGGATAAATTCCTTGGAGGACTTGGTTATTGAACTAGGCCATGACCCAAGTGATGTTAAGGCCATAGAGAAACTAATCAAAAAGAAGAATGAGGACATAACAACCCTCAAGAAACAGCTCAAGTTGCCTCATTTGCAACACCCACAGACAAAGGAAGTTCTAGAAAGCCAGACCAATCATGAGGAAATGACAGACTTAGTGCTACATCTGAATGACCAGTTAAAGGAGATGGAGAAGGAGTTGGATAGCTTGATCCAGCTCAAACAAGCTAGTATTGATAATGCTCCTGCAACTATCATTCCAACAGTCACCATAGTTGTACCTTCTACTTTGGCAGCATCATTAGCTCCCACGGCTCCAATGGCCACTACACTACCAACATCTGCACTGAATACATCAGCAACAGGATCAACAACAACAACCTCCACAAGTGATGAAGTAAACAGGCTGGTCAAAGTAATGGAAGAAATGTCCATTCAGACCAATGAGATGATCAAACTTAAGGAGAAAGTCACCAGCCTTGAGACAGATTGCAAGCTTGCCCAGATCATGCATAAAGAAGAGTAGGATGAATGAATGGATAAAAATCCTGGAGAAAGAAATGACATTGAGTGAACCTATAGGTGAGGCTAAAGAACAACTGTGGGCCAATATCATTGACTCTATCAATGATATTTTTCCATCCATCCAGGTCATTTTTGAACAGATTGATTTAATTAAGCAGGTTACAAAATCCATTGAAAGGGTTAAAGCATAACTGGGAGATATGCCAGAGGAAGCAACAAGAATCATCCACTTCCTCAACTCCAAGAATAAGTATGAACTGCAAGAATTGGAGAAACCTGACAGGATAGGTACAATTTTGGAAGTAAAAAAAGTCCTCACTAAGAGGAATTTGATGTTGCATTTAGAAGATATGTGTCAAAACATGCAATTAGCCATTGACAGGTTCATGGCTAAGTTCAAACTTTTGAAGGAAAAGGGATTACCTAATCCCATAGTTATAAATGATAAGCTAATGACACAGACAAATTACAACAAGAAGATCAGGGAAGTGGGCAGAGAATAGGTAATCACTTCATCCATGAAGGGCATGCCAACAGGAAAAGTGTTGTACCAAACTTTTGAAAACTTGTTTTACCTCTAGCATGAGGTAAAACACCTATTTATTAATAAGCCTACTTTTTCCAAATATACAGAGGCAGATGAAATATGCAGAAAGATGCTCAATATCCGATTACCAAATGAGGAAAGATGGGAAAAGCTCAATGATTTATTGTAGTAAATACATAGTAAATTATAAACGTATAGTAAAAAGTAAAACAACACAGTAAAAGGATATTGACAGGTCAACAAGGTTAAAGTGTATCACATGAAAGAGTATCAGATGAAAGGTTAAAGTAAAACTGAACATTTGGCATGAAGACCAAACAACCAAGTAACATAAAGGGTAAAAGATCAAAGAGAAAACCAGTAGAACCTAAATAATAGGGACAACAAGTAGCAGTTCGATAACTGTCTCTATCTTCTTGCATGAAGATATTACTCTTTTCCTAGATTAGTTCTCAATGCAGTTTGAGATATTGTGTAATTCCTTTTGTATAAATACTTCATAATTCGAAGTACTAGGGTGGATTATTTTATATTTGTAGAGTTATTTTGATCTGAAAACCTATAGGTGATTGTACCATTTTCAAGTCAACAGAGTGGAGCAAGTAATAAAAGCATTTCACTACAAGATTCATGAGATGAGCTATTTGTAGTGAAGTATCTTCTTTGTTTGATCTTGTTACCTTCTTATGTGTTTCATAATATTAAATGTGTTATAAATTTGAATGAATTAACTGGAGATATCACTCAGAAATTGTTTAAGTACACTCTATTTTGCACAGTTAGTCATTTACATGTTTTCCTCTGATACCTGGATTGGAGAACCCTTAATTCCTCTCCCATCCCAATTGGATTCTTTCATTATTTCCAGAGTCCGGCCTAGGGAGCCCTTAATTGCTCCCTGGATCCAATTTGAAACCATTACACCATTTATCCTTTGAAATTTGTAGTAACTCATCTATCTTGCCCTGTAGACACTATTTTTAGAACTGAATCTATAGCCCAATGGTAAAAGCCAAACCTCTGTTCATCTAAGTAAAGTGATCCCACCACCCAATTTCAAAACAAAACCCGAGTGCAAACAATAACTAGCCTCAATCATCTTAACTAAAACAAAGTTAAATTATAAAGAGAGAGCCCTTTGTGAGCATCAGGAAGGCTAGGTCCTGATCTCCAAAAGTGGTTTGTGGTTACTTTTGACTTTTCTTTCTTCATTAACTTCAAAAGTAATATCAGAGTGATAACACTTAGTTTTTAGTTTTACTTATGTTTGGTGCATGGCCATGCCATTTTTTTGTGGTGTTGTATTGGTATTGGTTTTCATGGTTTCCTTCTTGTTTGATTTTTTGTTCTTTCCATTAATGAAGTGGGGCCAACCATAAAAGATAAACAAAGATCTCATAACATTCTACATGGGCTACATATCACTCAGAGACTAAGTAACCACCCCAAGTGGCCAAAACCTGAGTTGGACACCCTTTTCTCTTACCTGGGTCCCCAACTACTCCCACAGCAAGCCCTCCATGCGGTTTGAAGCCTCCAGCCTCATGCACAAGCCTACATCGATGTGGTTGCAACACAAATTTCTCAGTTAGGAGCATGTGGTCCCAAGATCTGAACCTAGATTCCAGGTTAGCCTCTAGGTCACTGCCTAGAACTTCCTGTAACTTCTTAGAATCAATAATGACATGAAAAGAATGCTAGACATACAAGTTTGAAGGAAAAACTTGACCTATACTTCCTAGAACATGACAGGTATTTCGTCAAACATATTTCAAACAAGTAGGCTACATGTCATAAATTCATATCCGATCATAAAATTTTGAGGTTCATTTGAGAATCATCGAGAACACCCTATGCCCTCTCCACATAGCTACAACACCATTGATTAGCCCATACATTCATCACTCATAAATAGCTAAACTATTCATGACAATATCCACAGAAGATACACATCATATGAACAACATATAACTAGAAAATAACTAGCATATAAACCATGGAAACTCACCCATAATATCACCAACACATTGCCAATAAATATAGCTGAATCACAATAGAAGTATAATTCTTATTAACATAGGAAAATGCCATGTTCAGGACTTCCACATACCACCCAACCATAGATTGGGCTAAACCAAATCTCTCTTTCAACCAATCACCCCCGTGCCATATTCCAAGAATGAATGTGGGATCTAATGGAATAAACCAAACAAAACCAAATTGAGGCGTCCAAAATCCAAACCACCTCAACCAATGATTCCACCTCACCGTCATACATCACTAACACCAACCAGATCGATCTCTACCCAAGTTATCCTGGGGTCCAGGAACTAGTAACTCAACCCACAACCTTTTAGAGTGCCAAAGCGTTTGTCCAACCTAGCTCCAGGACTAGTAACTCAACCCACTAAGGGCTCCAGAGTGTTTGTTCCAACCCACAACCATAAGGAATTACAAGCACCAATTAGAAAACAAATCAATGGAAAAACCCACAACACCATGACTATCCAAGAAATGGAAAGGCTAGGAAAAACCATTGTCAATCTAGCCAATCATCCATGGCAAGGACAAATCATAACTAGATAATAACATGCATATACCATGCATCCATAATCAACAACGAAAATCACACGTGCAACTTGTTACCTACAAATCAATCCAATTATAGATGATAATCCACCTTTTAGTGTCCCACCATGGCAAGGTTAGTTTTGTGACACTTAGAGAGGGTGATTTTGATGCAGTGATTTAAAATTATGCATGTTAGACTTATGTATATGCTTATATGTTATAGACTTAGTTTGGGTAACCTAGTTGTTGTGTGCTTATGATAGTATCTATGGTTGTGTGTATAAGATTCATTTTGGTTAAGTGCATATTATCAATGTTTTCTCTTCTGGTATTCTAGTTTTAACATAGGTGTATGACATGGATGATGATCCAAGACTGAGACACATAGATCCATGGATGATTATGGTTACGTGGAACATATGGTTAATTATTATTTATGGATGATACATGATTTGTATGATTATATATGCTTAATCTTGTGCTAAGCATGGTGTGGTAGGGTACCTAGTTATTTGCCAACAAAGATGCTCAAATTATAAATGATTGCGGAAGTCATTTCTAGAGAACCAAAATGACTATGAAAGTCATGCACAATTAATGGTAAAATGTAAATAAGTTAATTATGAAATTCATTTGATTCCTTTAATCTATGAGATTGTGATGTGTGTAGGTATTCGAACAAGACCTTACCAACAAACCATGAGATGAGTATGAGCTCACAATTAGTACCTTAAGGTGAAGCATGGAGTTTCAAAGCAAACTAGATGAGAAGCCATGAAAATTAGGGCACATAATCCTAAATCCATGAAATATAAAGACATGGAATCTTGGATCTAAAATAAAAATACTAAGGCGCAGAGTCCTGAATATTTAAAAGGTGTGGAATCTTGGATTCTCGGAGTAGATTAAGGCATGGAGTCCTTAATCTACTAAGACACAGAGATGCATGCAATAAGGGTGCGTAATCCAATATACTCCAAAATAAAAATACCACACATGGGTAGCTTAGGGATGCATTTCCTTAATAAAACTTAATTTCTAACAATCTTAGAGCGATTTTCTAAAAATAGAAAGTCATATCTAGCATCTCAAGGATGGATTTCCAAAAATAGTAAATCACCTTGCATAAATTGGTAATCAAGTGTGCTTGAAGGAAAATCAATTAAGTTATCATTAATCAATATTGATAGTTAAATGTTGACTTAATCATCAATATTATTTAATATTATTATCATTATTATTATTATTATTATCTTTTTTGAGACTATGATATTATTATTAAAAGGGAATTACAAGTCACCTTAATCACCTCAATCACTTCACACCTCCTTCTTTGATGACTCTTATGTATCTATGTAACTCTCTCTCTCTCTCTCTTAATGATACATTACACTCTCCCTTATTTACTCATCAAAGAAATGGAATATTCCTCTTACACATTAAAAACATGCATAAAATATTCCTCTTACGCTCTCTTTAATGCATATGTTACACTCTCCTAAACTAAAACATGCATACATCTCCTTAATGGCATGAGTTACACTCCTATAAATGGAATATGTTACTTTTCCTCAAGGCATGTATATTTCTCCTCCTTTATGACAAGAATTTGTTACTCCTCCTGTATATGTGTCTCATGTCTTCTCACTTGTGGGGGGAGAAAGAGGTGCATTGTAATACCAAGAGTTAGAGAGACTTGAAGAGGATTGTGAGAGGGAGAGAGCAAGAGAGTAGCCAAATGTTTTTGAGATGAATCTAAAATTTCTAAAGTAAATTACTAAGGAGCTATATCTAGTGGAGTTGAACATGAGTGGTATTTAGAGGAAGTGAAATTTATCTTCCTTCGCTTGCCTTGTATATATCTCTACTACTGCATTTTGGTATGCTTGTGTGCTTTTACATCTCAGGGGTTCCAAGGGGAGAAGTTCTTCCTAGATATGGTTGGGAGGAAAATTGGATGGTTCACAATGAGTTGGTAAGGATGGTGGAGCTGGAGAATACTCTCATCTAGGACACTAGCGCTGGAGCATACTCTCATATTTTGGAGTTGTATATATATACTGTGAGGTATATTCATAAATATTCTTGAAATTTTAGTTTATTATTAGTTTAAAGCTATGAAATCAGATTTGTCCCCCAGGCCCAACGTGTCCCTAATCTGGCAAATCAAACATGATTCGGGCAGATTCATGTCCAAAAATCAGGACATGTCATGTCCAATCGGGACACTTCGAATCCAGAACGTATCATGATTAGGACACTTCGAATCTGGAACATGTCCTAATTTTTGGACAAGAATACGGAAATCAAGAACCTACGCGACATTATAAAGGCATATTTCCCCATTCTATTTGCACATTCACTTGTTTAGTTTGATGTGGGTTTGTTGTGGGTGTTTGGGAGAAAAGAGAAAAGGGTGTGGGAGAATTTTCAAGGAGATTCAAGCAACAGGTAAGTGCGAGATCCTGTCAGATTTGATGATGGTGATACTATAGAGGGGTCATCCTCCACACCAACAGATGCATAGATGACTTTGGATACTGAGGAGGAGGATTCAACAGAGAAGTGGTGACCATGATGATGAGGATAGTGATGCCGATTTTGATGATGACTATGAGGGTTGATGACTCATGATTGATGAGCTACCTACTTCCTTGAGGCTGGTATACTTGTAGACTTGTAGTTGTAGTTGTTTTGTATTTTCTATTTCTATTTTCCATTGGCATTACACTACCTGTGTAAACAGTAACACATTTTGATTTTGATGACTTAATGAGAAAACTACAATATATTTATATTACTATCTTGTCTTTCTCCTATTGGATCATTGATGAATTGAATATGTATTATAAATTTATAATTTATCATTTATCATTTATGTCACAATTGTATTTGTAATTTTGTATGCATAATGTTACTTTGTAAGACTTACATGTAGATGAATTTGTATCATGAATAAGAATTTGCGTAAGAAATATCTAATTTTAATATATATGTAATGTATCTGAACATGTCCTATTCTAGGGGGTCAACGTGTTCGTATCTGACCCTCAAATCCTCATATCCATCAAATCCCGAATCCCTGTGCCAAGTGACTTAGGTTTAAAGTGTTGTAGAAATTTCAAATTGTTGGAAATTTATATTTTGAATGTTTATGATATATTTAGGGAGTTATTTCTGAGCTAACCAATAATGAATGACAACTATAGTAATAATGTACATGTAGGGAATTAATAAAAGAATGTGTTGCCAAAGTTTTCAAGTTAAGTTTATAATGATTTTTTGTCCATAGAAGGTCATATCTATGTTGGAAATCATACTGAGAGGGGGGATGAATTAATATTATCAGATCAATAATTTAATTTTCCAAACAGATTTGCATACGCCACTTCAACTAAGTTGACTAGCGTGTATATGTGACTGTACTTAAGGCAACCAATGTATATGCAGAGAACTTTTGATTTACCCAATTTTTTATGCACTGGACTTTAACCAGCATATCAGAGATTTATTAGATAGTGTAGTAAAAGAAGAATAAAGCATAACACATAAGAAACACACATGAACACCAAGATATAAGGTGGAAATCCAATGTGGATGAAAACCACCTGCTGCTATCGTCTTTGTCTTGTTTTAATAATAAGAAATTTGTTTACAATTTTGTACTGGTGCAGACTTATACTAGTACGCAAGATTCTAACTGCAGAAGGTTACAACATTCTCTCATTCTCCAACTTTGACTGGAAGGGAGTTACAACCCCCTAACTCTTGTACTAGCCGATATGTTTACTAGTATGTAGGCTGCGACCTACAGAAGGCTACGACCTTCTTTCTTCCTCCAAGGACCACTTTTCATAAATTTTCAGACTGGACCCATCAACAACATCATAATTGTAATTCAATCATCAAATACTCTTGCATCAACCAATCGCTTTCTGAACCAACCATAACCGAATCAATCAATCACTTTGACACCCCATCAATCTGATCATTCAGAATATTGTCATTAGAATATAGTAACCGAAACCCAAACCAGAACCCAGAACTCTGCAATAGCAAACAGAAACAATTGAAACATACTTTATAAGGTATACCCTACTTCCATGTGTCGAACCTATGTGTATACGCGATTTTCGCAAGGTCAACCAGCATATACATATGCAAATATTAATTCATAATTCTGCAACTATTCCAGACTTCAGTTATACCTAGATCATAATATTTACATAACAACATATGCGTCAGTATTCAGATCTAGAATAAAAATGATCAAAACATATAAAGATAATTCATTTGAAGGCTTAAGATCCCAATCCATCATTAGATCTTATCCTCCATCAACCACTAAGGTTCATCCTTGGTTTAGATCAAGCATAACACCATAAGCCAATAACCTGCATACTAGCTCTCACACTTCATCAGATATTCGATACTTGCACACCTGGCCTAATGATCTTCTCCTCCTTTTATAGTTTTAGGCCTTTCTCAATACCATAGTCCAAAACCACTTAGGAAAAATACTTTGGACCAAATACCTGGGCTCAATACCTCAGACCAGATACCTTAGACCAATACCATGGATCAAAATACCATGGACCAAATACCTTGGACCAAAAACTTAGTTTTCCAAGATATATGCGCCTTTCCTTTTGTGAAAGTGCGTGTGTATGTATACACAAATTGTGTTTAGTGAACCTGCTTGTATACTCACCTTGGTCAAGGTGAACTTGCTTATACCTCTCTTTCTTCATTCTTTGTAGTCTGATCTGTAATTATTTGCTGTTAACCTGTTGTACTGTGATCTTTCATCTGAGTGAGTTTCCATCAAGGACAACACTTGTATCATAATGCCAACAATCTCCCACTTTGGACTTGATGGCAGTAATAAAACCAAGTCACTCTCCCCCTTTGACATCAAGGGCAAAGGGTCATGCTCCCTCTGAGTACATTCTGAATTCTCTGATATGCTGAAATGTACTGATAGAGCTCCCATGATTGAGTCCATGCTCCCCCTGAGCACTAGCAAAGTCTACAAGAAGATTTTCTAAAAGAATAACATGGCCCTATAAATCATCTATGTGAGGATGACCTTCCTATCACCAATGACTCATACATCCATTTCCCAACCAAGTGAGGATATACCAAATTTGACTCATCCACCCAACCAAGTGGGGGTATACCAATTGTTTATACATGACAAAACAAGAAAATATTACATCATCCATCCCATGCATAGTGGGGTTACAAATTAGGTCCTTTCATGACCTTTACATTAAATGATATACATGACATTTATAATAAGGAAAACCGATCTAAACAAAACCATGATAGTCGTCAACAACTATCATACACCATATGTGATTTGCACCATCAGCAACATCAGGATCAACAACTTGTATATTTCCATCATCAAAAGAGTCACCTGAATCAAAACAATTATGTGGATCTGTACCAAGATTTTCTAAGATGATGCCAACAATGCATTATTAGAAGCATATGTTCCCCCTGAATGTGTGCCAGATGTTCAGTGTCAGATCTGATTATTGCATATATCAGTAAGAAATATCAAGGCATCATCATCAATCAAATATACATCAAGTTATCAACAACTTATGAGGACCAACATATTTCCACATGTTATTAGCGGATTGTAACCATCATCAAATAGAGCAGATAATTGACAAAACCATATCAGACCCCTTTTTTTTCTGAGTCTAGCCCACTTCTTTTCCTCAAACCAACATATACGCGACTGTGCCCACAGAAACCCACCTATGTACGTGACTACGCTTCATGAAACTCACGTATAAAAACCTTTCTTTGAAAAAATAGGATTTAATAGCAGGATGATGCGGCAACTACTCCCAGCTTTTGTCTGAGATATTCAAATGTCTCTCTCGGCAGTGGTTTAGTGAATATATCAGCAACTTGTTCTTTGGAGGGAACATACTCCAATTTGACCTTTTTTTCAAGCACTTGTTCATGTAGAAAATGATATTTTATGGGTATGTGCTTGGTCTTGGAGTGCATGACTAGATTCTTTGAAATACCGATGGCACTTGTATTATCACATAGAATGGATAGGGGTGGAGAACATGTGATCTGAATGTCTTGTAAGGTTTGCATGATCCAAAGTAGTTGTGTGCAACAAGATGAAATAGCCACATATTCTGCTTCAATTGTAGATAATGCAATTGAACTTTGTTTCTTGATGAACCAAGACACCAACCTAGAACTCATATAGAATGCACCACCACTAGCACTTTTTCTGTCATCAACACTTCCTACCCAATCTACATCTATATATGCATGAAGAGTAAGATCTGTATCTCTAGGATACCATAAACCAAAGTTCTGAGTTCCTTAAAGATATTTGAAAACCTTTTTGACTGCCTGAAGGTGTGATTCCTTTGGATTTGCTTGGAATCTTCCAACTATTCCTACCGCATGCATGATGTCAGGTTGGGTACCTGTTAGATAAAGCAGACTGCCAATCATGGATTTGTAATTTGGTTGATGTATTGTTGCTGATTCATCATTTGAGCTCAGACTGCATCTTGTTACCATTGGGGTACATACTGGTTTAGAATCTTCCATGCCATACTTTTTCAAGATCTGTTTGAGATATTTAGTTTGTGAAAGAAAAATACCATCTTTATTTTGTTCAACTTGTAGACCAAGAAAAAAGGTAAGCTCACCAAGCAAGGACATTTCAAATTCTTACTGCATTACTGAAGCAAAATTCTGACTCATGGATTCTTCATTGCTACCAAAAATGATATCATCAACATAAACAACAATTATTGGAAACTTATTAGTGTCAATATTTGTATATAGATTTCTATCTGCTGACCCCTTTGAAAAACCATATTGGCGGATATATTTGTCAAGACGGTAATACTAGGCACTTGGAGCCTGTTTTAGACCATAGATAGCCTTTCTAAGTCTGCATACAAGTTTTGCATCATTTCCAAGAATGAATCCTTCTGGTTGTTCAATATAGACTTCTTCTTCTAAGTCTCCATTAAGGAAGGCAGATTTTACATCCATTTGGTATACTTTGAATTTATGAAAACTATAAAGAGAAAGAAACATCCTTATGGATTCAAGTCTAGCAACAGGTGCAAAAGTTTCTTCAAAATATATACCTTCTTGTTGAGCATATCCTTTACAAACAAGTTTGGCCTTGTTTCCAATAACTTCTCCATTTTCATTCAGCTTGTTTTTGAATATCCATTTAGTTCCTATGATATTCTTATCATGAGGTCTAGGAACTAATTCTCAAGTATTATTCTTTTCAATTTGCTAAAGTTCCTCATTCATGGCCTTGACCCAACGTTAATCTTTGAAGAAAGTTGAGTATGATTTACCTGAGGTTGGTTGTGGCTTCTGTTCATCCTTGAAGTAAGTTGAGCCTGATTTACCTGGTGATATGCTTTATGCCTTTGCTGACGATTGTCATACTATTCACTGTTCTTTGCTGCATCAAGATAGCTTTTAGTGGAAGTTAATGACTTTTGTTATTTAGATGCTTCTTCAGTATATCCAAGACCTGTATTTATCAGAGGAGAATGCTGCACTTTGATAATTTCATTTAAGGTTTATGATCCTTTAGCAAATCTAAGATTGAGAGATTTTGTTTTCTCAAGATCCTTTCTTAGACCCACAATTTCACATTCTAGTTTTTCATTGTGTTTTTCTCTTTTAGCATGTTGGTATGTCAAGGTATCTATAATCATATTCTTTTCTTCTAAACAGATTTTGAGTTTAGAGATTTCTTCATGAAGGTCATCTTCTTGTAAAGCATCCCAAAAATTATCATCTTCATAAGCCATTAGAAGTCTATAGTCATTAGTATTTTCATCTTCATCACTATTTGATAAACCATCACTATCTTCATGAGTATAGTAACTCTTTTTATTTACACTTTGTTTTCTATTCCATTTTACAGATTCCTTCCCTTTACCATATTTATCTTTATGAGGAAATTTGGTAGCATAATGACCGACTCTACCACAGGAAAAACATTAGAAAGGTAGTTTACCTCTAAATCTTCAGGAATCCCGTTGAAGCTTCTTGACAAAATTTACTTCATCTTCTTCTTCTGAAATATGTCCTGATTCATTGAGTTCTTCCTTTCCTTTTGCTGAATCTTTAAATGCAACTTATCTCATATCTGATGGGCCTCCTTTTCTCATCTTAAAGGCAGTTAAGATTCCGTGAAGCTGTGTCATAGTGATAGTCTGTAGATCCTGTTTTTCTTCTATGGTAGATACTTTTGATTCAAATTTAGCAGACAAGGATATTAAAAATTTCTCAACTAAGGTAACTTCCTTTATCTCTTCACCCAGATTATTCATGTAATTAACAACCTCATCTATACGTAAGAAGTAACTAGCTATAATTTCATCATTGTGCATATTAAGAGTTTCATATTGAATTATGAGAGATTGAAGTTTAGCACGTTTTACCTAAGAGTCTCTTTCATAGCTTAGAACAATTTTGTCCCATATTTCTTTGGATGATTTGAGCTGCATAACTTTGATAAACTCTAATTGTGATAGATTTCCCAATAACGTATTGACAGCCCTGGAATTGATTTCATATTGCTTTTTAGCTACCGTATTTGTAGGAATTGCTGATGGAAATGTATATCCTCCTTCCACAATTTCCCAGACATCTATTCCAAGTGATTGTAGATAGGTTGTGGTTCTTATCTTCCAATAAAAAAAGTTTCTCCCATCAAAGATTGGCAGTCTGATGAATCCCACGCTTTCTTGATTACTCATGATGATAGATCTCCCTTCAAGTGATCAAGTTTCTTCTAAAAGACTTGCTTTGATACCAATTGTTGGAAATAATACTAAGAGGGGGGGTGAATCAGTATTATGAGATCAATAATTTAATTTTCCAAACAGATTTGTATACACTACTTCAGCTAAGTGGACTAGCATGTATATGCGACTGTACTTAAAGCAACTAGTGTATATGGAGAGAACTTTTGATTTACCCAATTTTTTATGCATTGAACTTTAACCAGCATATCAGAGATTTATTAGACAGTGCAGTAAAAGAAGAATAAAGCATCACACATAAGAAACACACATGAACACCACGATATAAGGTGGAAACCCAATGTGCGTGAAAACCACCTACTGCTGTCGTCTCTGTCTTCTTTTAATAATAAGAAAATTTGTTTACAATTTTGTACTAGTGTAGACTTATACCAGTACGCAAGCTTCTACCTACAAAAGGTTACAACATTCTCTTGTTCTCTAGCTTCTACTAGAAGGGAGCTACAACCCCCTAACTCTTGTATTTGTTGATATGTTTACCAGTATGTAGGTTGTGACCTACAGAAGGCTACGACCTTCTTTCTTCCTCCAAGGACCACTTTTCATAAATTTTCAGAATGGATCCATCAGCAACATCATAATTGTAATTCAATCCTCAAATACATCTGCATCAACCAATCACTTTCTAAACCAACCACAACCGAATCAATCAATCACTTTGACACCCCATCAATCTGATCATTCAGAATACTGTCACTAGAATACAGTAACTAGAACCCAAACCAGAACCCAGAACTCCGCAACAAAAAATAGAAACAATTGAAACATACTTTATAAGGTATACACTACTTCCATGTGTCGAACCTACATGTATACGCGCTTTCCTCAAGGTCAACCAGTGTATACATCTGCAAATATTAATTCATAATTCTACAACTATTCTAGACTTCAGTTATACCCAAATCATAATATTTACAGAACAACATATGCATCAGTATTCAAATCTAGAATAAACATGATCAAACCATATAAAGATAATTCATTTGAAGCCTTAAGATCCCAATCCATCATTAGATCTTATCCTCCATTAACCGCTAAGGTTCATCCCTGGTTTACATCAAGCACAACACCATAAGCCAATAACCTACATACTAGATCTCACACTTCATCAGATATTCGATACTTGCACACCTGACCTATTGATCTTCTCCTCCTTTTATAGTTTTAAGCATTTCTCAATACCATAGTCCAAAACCACTTAGGACCAATACCTTGGACCAAAAACTTAGTTTTCCAAGATATACGTGCTTTTCCTTCGGTGAAAGTGCGTGTGTACGTATACGCAACTTGTGTTCAGTGAACTTGCATGTATACGCACCTTTGTTAAGGTGAACCTATGTATACCTCTCTTTCTTCATTCTTTGTAGTCTGATTTGTAATTCTTTGTTGTTAACCTGTTATATTGTGATCTTTCATCTGAGTGAGTTACCATCAAGGACAACAATTGTATCATAATGCCAACAATCTATTATCTAAATTTATTATTCTATGTTTGATAGCATGGTTTTTTCTTACTACAAATTGGATTGTTGGTTGAAACTTACATGTATATAAAATGTTACACACCAAATGTTTGAAGAAATTTCGCAATAGTTGTAGTTTATTTTATCTAAGTTTTCTTTTTGTATAGTTTTGTTGCAAACTAATTGATAAAAGGTCTTAATGGCCGAAGCATTCAGGCTTCCATGAGTTTTATGAAATTATCATATTAGCATAAAGTTAGGTTTTGTTTCTCCATGTACGGTTGTGGATGAATTTTTCATACTAAGTGTTTGGAAAAAGTTGTAAATGAGATAGTAGGGATCCATTTCTTGTTTTTTTGAAGAATCACATCCCTTAGCATTTTTACTGTGATTTAGCTCAACATTAGGGGATATCTAGGCCATATGGCCATGTAACCCCCACTTTGATTCCAAAAAATAAGTTTTCAGACTTTGATTCTCTAACCTGCTCGATTTTGCATATTTGTTTATGGCTTGTATGGATTCTTTTTTGTTTGGTTTTGCAGAATTTTTTCCATCTTGGATTACCTGGTGCTTTATATTGATGAAATTAATATGGTTCATGCATTTTGAAATTATTTTTTTAATGTCTCAATGGTTCATACTCTAATAGCTTAAACATATTTATGGTAATTTATTTCACGACCACTAATTGTTTGTCAAAATTATCCATTGGTTGTAGCCCACATGAGCGCAATCTACTTAAAAAATTCCCAAATGCTTGTAGTCATTTATGTTCCTGAAGTGTTTGTAGAAATGCATCAATGAATACGGTTGGTAGTTTTACTTCTGTGGTAAGTTCAATTCAAGAATTGTTGGCATTATTGTGAGACAATGAAAAATGAGGTTATATAATCTTAGATTCATGTTAGATAATTGTTGTGAAATTTACTTAAGGGATTATGGTTGTCAAGTGTTTGAAAAAATTCCCCAATGGTTGTTCATTGCATGCTTGCAAACTATTTGTTGAAATGCCTCAATAGGTGCAGATTGCATGCTTGCAAACTCTTTGTTAAAATGCCTCAATGGTTGTACATTGCATGCTTGTAAATTGATTGGCTTAATGCCTCAATGGTTGTAGCTAATTACATTTATGAATTGCCTGTAAAAATGTCTAAGTGAAATTAGGATTTGTAACCAAGCTGTTTATGGAAATGTCTCAATGAATATGCGTGATAATTCTATTGAGATAAAATTCATGCTGATGAAGTCAAATTTGGGTAAGTGAATTGTTGTAATGTTAGCTTACATATTAATTCATAATTATTGGATACCACTACTATAAAACTTGAATTATACTTTTAAGAAAAGAATTAATAAGAATTTTAGTTAGAATAAAATCAAATTATTTGCTATGGAACACATTTAGTTGCAACAAAATTGACAATTAGCTTGTTGGAAATTATGGTTTGTAAAGTTTGATATTTATTCATCCCACTAAAGACTCTCTCTTTTAAGTGTGATTTTTGAGCTTAAGAGGCAATTATTATGGCTGTAAGTTTCGGATCTTGATGAACCATTATCCTTATAGCCTTGATGAGAAGATTAAAATTACAATGGGTTAGTTAATATAATTTAGTGTGTAGTGTAAATGATACCAATGAGGAAAGATGGCCCTGCATTAACTTTTATGTCTTGCAAAAAAAAATATTGCATTTTGAGTCTTAGTGTTCAATATCTCTCTATAACACTGATGGTTGGTAAGATGGGACCTTACACACTTGTTCTCTTGCACATTCCCTCTTTTCTTTTCCTTCTTCCTCCAAATCCAATGAAAAGTAGAGTGCTCCAAGCAAGCTGCAACAATGCTCCAATATTTCTCTAAGTGTTCAAGAGTATGAGAGAGAGAGAGAGAATAGAGAGAGAGCCCCATCATAGAATTGTAGAAAGCTATGAACTGATCCTCAGAAGCCTTGTTATCATTGAGGCCTCTATTTTCTTCATTTTTTTTTCATTTTTCCTCACATGAAATTTTGTGACTTTTCGCCTTCCTTTTCTCCTATTTTCCTTTATGTTCATAAATAAAATGTCAATTAATGCCTCTTTTCCTTTGCCAGTTTATTTGCTAATTTCCATAGCCATTTTTTAATCAACAATGATCCCCATCACTATGTTTTTCCCAACATTCAGCTTGGAATATGTGTCCTATTACCTTGGTTATTATTTTTTATTTATTTACATAGAAAATCAACTAGGGGCTCTTACATTGTATAAGTGGTGATGTGTGCATATGGTGTTGTGTACATGTTGTATATGTGGTGTTGTGTATATATTGTTTCGTGTGCATGTTGTACATGTGGTGTTTCTTGCATGTGGTGTTTTGTACGTGGTACATGTGGTGTTGTGTACACGTTGTGCAGGTGGAGTTGTGTACACGTTGTGCAGGTGGTGTTGAGTACATGTGGTGTTGTGTACACATTGTGCAAGTGGTGTCATGTACATGTGTCATCGAGTACACGTTGTGTAGGTGGTTTTGTGTACATGTGGTGTTGAGTACACGTTGTAAATGTGGTGTTGTCTACATGTGGTATTGTGTTCATGTTGTACATTTTGTGTTGTGCACATGTGGCATTGTGTTATGTGTATTGTGTAGTCGTCGTATCATGACATGTGTATTTGTTGTGTCATACTCTATGTACCTATATGTATTTTGTTGTACACCATGTGTAGGTGTATGTATTGTGTGGTGTTGTACATTGGGTGTAAGTGTATGTATTGTGTGGTGTTGTACACCAGGTGTAGGTGTATGTGTTGTATTGTATGCCATGTGTGGGTCTATGCATGTGATGTAAACTATGTGTATGTGTATGTGTATAAAGAGAAGGCAGTGGGTGTTTATCGGGTGTGGAAATCGATTTAGTGTGTGTGTGTGTGCAATGTGTAGAATTTCCTACAAATTCTCTACAAATCTACTTCGAAGATCTATGTAGAAAATCTGACTATAGATTAACTCGATAATGCAATATACCAAAGCAAAATACTATAATATACTTGTACTATCAAACTTGCGGAAGCTTAAAGATCGAACTGAATCAAAGCTAAACACATATAACCAGAAGAAGAATTAATACACATGAAACACAGAAAATACTCAGGGGAAAGCCTAAGCTAAAAACCCCACTATCTGTATTGTCATACAAGGTGGAAATACATCAGAATTATACAAAGCCTTAGCTCTCACAACTAGCCAGCTCTCAGTACAATCCTCCTGGATGCTCACAGGTAATCAAAGCTTCTCACAAGCCTTCTCCTCTACCCTCCAAGCTCTTATTTCCTTGCACAGTTTCTCCTGGGTGATCCTCTTGTTACCAAGTGGAAGATTGATCACTCACACTGATCCTACACCCTGTCAGAACTGCACAATCCTCAAGGATCCTTACCTTCACTACATGGATGAGTTTCCTTTATAGGAAAACACATGCAACTGATAGTAACCTGTCCTTGACATTTAGCTCAACTGGGTCTTTCTCAGAACAAACATGCATGAGTTTCTGATGAGAGAATCTTCAGTTATTTGGAGTACACTTGTTGAGTGCATGCATGTATCAACTGACTGATAACTCACAATTAGTTCCTCAAACATTTTGGAACTAATTTAACTTGACTTAACTCAGTAAATTGAGCTAACCAATTACAACTCAAATATAACTCAATCTTATCTCCTTAATTAAGGGATAATCTCCTTAATTTAAGGGATAATTGTTGCATGACTTTAGAAAGACTTCTAACTTGAATTTCTCCAACTAATTAACTCAAGATGAATTAATAAATTATTTTTCAAGTAGCTGGTGAGACTAAATTCGAATTTTAATTCACAATTTTAATTCAAGGACAAATTAAAATTGGAATATTCTAGATTCTATTTTTATCATTTCTTGTTTCTATTTTCAACACTCCCTCTCAGCAAGAAAGGAATTCAACTCAATTCCAATCCTGAACCTTTGGAATGTTCTGCATGCAACACTTCTCTCTAGTGTTATTTCTCTAGCAACACCAAAAACAAGAAGACATCCAACCTGAATCAGTATGATGCATCTGTCATCAAAGTCTCTGACTGCTATTGCCTCTGTCGACTGAAAACTTTGCACTCCTATTGACTTTGCCTTTCATCATTGTTGTCAATCCTTCTCTGCTCTCTTTAATATCTAACTGCTCTAGCCTCTATCACTTTTATCTTTTACTACATCAATCCCATTGATTCCTCCCACTACTATGTACTTTGGGCTCCTGTAGTAAGGTACGATCCATGAGATAAAACCTCTCAATGGGCCCTGCCCAATTTCAGCCTTCTTGAGACTATCACTTCACATCGCCCACCTCACACCTTGAGGTATGGCTGCATGTGATCCCTCTGCCCACTTCTCGAATTGTGGCTCCTCCACAATTGTCTGAGACTTCTTCTATGACTACACGTTGAGAGGTAATTTACTCTCCCTCTCAACCACCAAGTATCTAACATTTGCCTTCCTCCCCAAGGCTTTGCATGCATCTTGAACCTCAAGAGAATACAAGTTCTTGACTCGTGAACCGATCTGTTTCACCTGTCTCATGGTGATGTGTCTAAGGAAAACCTTTCCCTTACTAAACACAACATTGTAGCGTTTGTCCTCCAATATCGCGATCGATACCAATTTCTTCTTAAGTCCAAGCACGTACTTCACATTTGTCAAGGTGATAGGAACTCCATGCTCCCTCTGAAAAGCAATCATGCCCACTCCTAAAACACTATAACTTTCATCGTCACCCATCTCTATGCACATCTTGAGGTCTTTCTCCTCCAAGGCACTGAATAAACTTTTATCGTCGATCATGTGGAATGAGGCTCCACTGTCAAGATACTAGACACAACTCATCATCGCTGACGCATACTGTCCCATCTCAATTGAAGTATGATATGAATTCTATTTTCACCTACAACCTCAAACCTCAAACTTTGAATTGTCTTCTCAGTATACTATTCACAGCTTTGATAAACTTAGCTCTGATACCATGTAGAATTTCCTGCAAATTCTCTACAAATCTACTTCTGAGATCTATGTAGAAAATATGACTGTAGATTAACTTGATAATGCAATATACCAAAGCAAAATACTATAATATACTTCTACTATCAAACTTGCGGAAGCTTAAAGATCAAGCTGAATCAGATCTGAACACATATAACCAGAAGAATAATCAATACACAGGAAACATAGAAAATACTCATGGGAAAGCCTCAGCTAAAAACCCCACTATTTGTATTATCATACAAGGTGGAAATACATCAGAGTTATACAAAGCCGTAGCTCTCGTAGCTAGCCATCTCTCAGTACAATCCTCCTGGATGCTCACAGGTAATCAAAGCTTCTCACAAGCCTTCTCTTATGCCCTCCATGCTCCTATTTCCTTGCACAATTTCTCTTGGGTGATCCTCTTGTTACCAAGTGGAAGACTAATCACTCACACTAATCCTACACCCTTTCAGAACTACGCAATCCTCAAGGAACCTTACCTTGACTTCATGGATGAGTTTCCTTTATAGGAAACACATGCAACTGATAGTAACCTATCCTTGACATTTAGTTAAATTGGGTCTCTCTCAGAGGTGACATGCATGAGTTTCTTATGAGAGAATCTTTAGTTATCTGGAGTACACTTGTTGAGTGCATGCATGCATCAACTGACTGATAACTCACAATTAGTTCCTCAAACAGTTAGGAACTAATTTAACTGGACTTAAATCAGTAAACCGAGCCTACTAATTACAACTCAAATATATCTCAATCTTATCTCCTTAATTAAGGGATAATATCCTTAATTTAATGGGTGACTTTTGCATGACTTCAGAAAGACTTCTAACTTGAATTTCTCCAACTAATTAACTCAATATGAATTAATTAATTATTTTTCAAGCAGCTGGTGAGACTAAATTCGAATTTTAAGTCACAATTTTAATTCAAGGACAAATTAAAAATTGGAATATTCTAGATTCTATTTTTATCATTTCTTGTTGCTATTTTCAGCTTACACAATGGACAAGAAAAAAGGTAGAAGAAAAGAACGAATTGAAAGATAAGTATCAGTATTTTATTTTAGTTTTAATTATACATGTGAACTCTGAATTTGATTTATGATGGTTACATGTGACCTATGATTTTGATTTATAAGAATTGAGTTTTGAGCTAACTCGATGAGATAAGTTTAGACACAATGATTTGATCAAAGAGCCAGTTTGACTTGTTGTGATAGGAAGTAAACAAAATTTTAGGTGTACCTTATTAACAAGCTACCAATGAGGTATGATTTGAATTTATTTAAATTTATTTTAAATCTAATGGAAATTATGTGCTTGGTAAGGAAAGCATGGAAATGCCCAGTTTGGGTGGTCGAAACTAACTGCAAGAACTAGCAGCAACTGTGAAAGGAACTGGAACATGCAACATATGCTGGTAAAGTATTCAGGAGGAAGGTCATTGTGGAACACTGGTACCTAGTAGTGTCCATTGGTTTCCATGAGCATGCTATGACCAGTATGATGGTTTTGAGATAGGAATATGACTTGGTTTTTGGACCTTCTGATGCAAGGAAACCTTGTCAAGGGATGGATTTCCCGAGGGACTATGTAGCAGAGAAAGGGATGTCAACAGAAATTGGAACATGTGTGACTGCACGGAAGTGGGTGACCGAATTTCCCAAGGGACTATTAAAAAAGAAGGGAAAGCTAGGGAATGATTTTTTTTAGTCATTAGCATTTCCAGATGGAATCAAAATCACATTGGAAGTGAGCCTTGAAACAATGAGTCAATAACTGTTCATTGAGAGGATCATAGTGTTGTACATTGGATGCAGGTTTGACTTTGGCAATGGATTCTGGGCTTCCCGGGAAGGAGATGAATCTTGGTATTTCTTTTGAGGGTGGAGTGTGAGCCTCTAGATTTCCTTGTTGTAGATGTAGGCACTATATCCTTTTATTTGTTGGTTAGAAAAAATGTGAATATGTATGTGTGCATATTATTGTATCGAGCATGATTTATAAATATCTATGAACAATATGTTTATTTTCTAGATGAAGTAAATGTACATGAGAATATATGTCATTGTTATTGTAAATACTGTAATGAGTTGTGTTATAAATCTCCAATGAACGGTATGATTGTCATGTTTTCAGGGGTGGTCATTGTAAATATTGTAACGAGTTGTGTTATAAAGATCCATGGGCAGTATGTTTTATTTTCAATGGTTTTTTGGCAATAGGTGTTATAGAACACCGAAGACGATGTTCCCCTAAGGGGGCAGGGTTTGTAACAACCCCTAGTTCAATTTCTATGTAAAAATATATAAGACCAAGGTCATGGGACACATATTCTAAGTTGAATGGTCGGAAAAACATCCTAGTGGGTGTCACTTTCGATTTATTTATGGCTAAGAAAGTTGGCAAAGACATTGGCAAAGGAAAAGGGGTATAATTGGCATTTATTTATGAAATAAAGGAAAATAGGAGAAACAAAAGGTGAAGAGACAAATATTTGCATGCTAAGAAAATGGAAGGAAAAATGAAGGAAAATAAATAAAATAGAGGCATCAATGATAAAAAGGTTTTTGAGGATTAGTTGCTAGCTTTTGACAGTTTGGTTGATCTTTCTATCAGTTTAGCTTTGGAGCTCCCTTCTATTCTCTTACCCTCTCATACTCTTACACACCTAGAGAATTCTTGGAGAATGCTTGGAGCACTTTAGCTTTCACTTGGATTTAGAGAAAGAAGGAAAATGATAGAAGGAAAGCATAAGGGAGGCTACAACTAGATTATTTGGCAGGTAACAAGTTGCATGTATGATTTCCTTGCTAGTTTATGGGTGCATGATATATGTATGTGATTTTTTGATTATGTGTTGGGCACAAACCAACTTGGTCTAGTTTTCGTCAAAGGCTTCACATTTTGAGGAACAAGCATGCAGAGTCCACGAAGTTATATTTACCACGCGATGTTTACAAGCTTTAGGGCAGGTAAAAGCCCCTCATTTTGTAACGGGTATTGGGTGTTAGTTCATTGTTTTGACGGATCCATGGTATGTGGACCATGGTTTTTCAGTAATGAAATATATATAAGGAGATGTAATACCTCATCTAGGATAGTAATATAATAGAGAAGCCATAGATGAGTCTTTGATATCTTCTATCTTTAGTCTGTATTTTGGTCTTTAGGAGAAGGCTCTACAGCTGAGTGCATGGAGGCCTTGAAGAGTCTACAACTGAGTGCGCAGACCACCTACAGCTAGGTGCGCAGGTCAAAGAAGTTGTATGTATTGAGGATGTGTCTTAACAGAGAAGAAGAAGTTTCAGGAAAAGTTTATGTATCTGTGTTTATATCTATTTTTATGCATGTTTTTTACTAAATTAT
Source organism: Pinus taeda (assembly GCA_000404065.3). Taxonomy (NCBI): domain Eukaryota; kingdom Viridiplantae; phylum Streptophyta; class Pinopsida; order Pinales; family Pinaceae; genus Pinus; species Pinus taeda. The sequence goes on along the minus strand of APFE031025547.1, from coordinate 36,924 downwards.
GCGAAAGAATACATGTTATACTATTTTCTTATATGTTTATGTGATAAGTGAAAATCTATGAAGTATATCATCAGCACGAAGTTTTTTTATGCATGTGAAGTTGTAGATGGGTCTAAGACATAAGTAAACACATGGGCACCACAACGTTCATATATAGAAACCTGGTTTTGCAACCTCCCATAACTGCTTCGGGTGAGTCTATGATCTTCTTGCGGGTCATTGCCGAAAGGGCCAATGGCTGAGACTTTAGTTGGTGTGAAATACACTTTGAACCTAGGTCCAAGCACCTTAAGCCAACAAATGGTTCCATTGTTGGGACCGAGATTGGTTTGAGGGATATGTTTTGGTGTCCATCGAAGAAGGAAATCCAGGAGTGGGCTGAACAAAAAGAGGGAGAATTTGCAGTTCAAGACAAAATAAATCCACAATTGTCGACTGATAGCTAGTTGTAGAAGTATATCTTCGAAGAGCAGTACAAAATCTTCTTTGGTTTATTTCACATTGAACTATATGAGTGGGCATCAAAGTTGACTGAGCATAAGACTTGTTTTAAGGGAGACGAACCTAAGGAGTGGAATCTTGTATTGATACAACGACTCAAGTACGTTAATAACAGGATCTCAAGAGCTGTTGAATTTTAGATCAATAACATTTTGGGAGGATTTATCATTGAATTCATAATAGACACGATTGTATCTTATAGCGAAGCTGAGCAGAGAGTTTTGTCAAGGGCCCGCGAGGTAAGTACCTGCACTCTTTGAAGTTGTGGATTAAAATGCTTTTGTGTGAAAAGGGTGTACTGCGAATGCAGGTAGATTAATGTTTGGAAGAATAGGGAATAAGTCTGAACCATGATCTACACAAAGTGGGAAGTGATATAGAGTAGAGCACGAACCAAAGAAATTTATTAAGTATGACTATATTCCCTTGTTAGGTGGGTCTGAGAGTGAAGAAGAAGGAAGTAACCCAGAAACCATAGGATATTCCCCCTCCTATCCTGAAGGCACGTCAAAATGAGGAGTTGAGAAAAATCAGGGTGTCTTTTAGATTCCCCCATCCATCTACTCCCCTTACCCATTTCCCACCCATAATTCCCTACACCACCTCCCCTCCCCCCTTCCTCCCCCCCCCCTAAACCCCAAGAAGGAGAAAAATGGTCGATGGCATTAAACTACCTATTTTTAAAGGGCTTGGATCAGAGGATCCTGACCATTTTTGGTTTGTAGCTGATGCATTATGGAAAGTGAGACAGATTACTACCGAAGATGTAAAGAAGGTGCAACTCATCATGACACTACGAGAAAGGGCACTGACATGGTACATGAAATACTTTGTGATTAATCTAGCGGCCATGCTCGATGATATTAAGAAAGTGCTAATACTATAATTCAAGAAGCTGAAGTCAAAATCATAGTGCATTATGGAGCTTAAGGAAATCAAACAGTCTACTACTGAGTCCATGTGGGAGTTGGATCAATGATTCAATGTATTAATAGGACAAGAAAGCTTTAACATACCCCCAAAACAACATAAGGAGTGGTTTATAGCCGCGCTACTGCCACATATTAGGTTACCCTTGATGCAGCAGAAGGTCGTCACTCAAGCTGAAGCATTGGAGATTACAATGAAGCTGGAAGATTCCCCGATCTGAGATACTCATGCAGGAGTATAGAAGATTCAGAGCCAGCTAGCAAATTTGACCTTGGAATTGCAAGGTCACAAGAAAGGTAAAGAGACCAGATCAGACACATGGTGCACAAAATGAAAAGAAGAGGGGCGTTATAAGGATCAATGCCCTGTCTTCAGAGATTACTTGGTAAGTGGAGCACCTAATCCAGTTAACCCAAGATCACGTTTATGGTGTGAGATTTGCAGAACAAGAGGCCAACATCACTCTGAAGATTTCTATTTATTACAAAAGTACATACATGCCCCAAAGCAGTTTTTTTCAACTTTTGTAAATCAACAGATTGTGATGAGAGAAATTGTCGAAGTTATGACTTTATTATGGAGCACACTGCCAATGCTTATAGACTACAAGCTGAAGGACATACATATGAGGATTTAGGCTAGCATGCTGGTCGAGGAGGTTTCCAAGCATGAGGAGGAAGAGGAGGAGGAGGATTTGGTTGAGGATGTGGTCGTATTGTCTATTATAACAGTCGTCAGACAAGACACTTTGCAAGGGATTATCAGAATCCTATGATAACCTGTAGTTATTGTAAGTTCTTTGATCACATAATAGAAGAATGTCTTGTCCTTATTGTGAAGATATAGGAGAAAAGGAACCAACAACTGCACAAAATATTCAATTGATGATCGTTGAGCCAAGGGACAATCAACCGCACATCAACATTGTAACAAGAAGTAGAGCTATGACTAGAAATGATAAAGCTAATGGGAAAAAGGAAGCTAAAGCTACATAGGTAAGAAAAACTACTGAAAAATCTCCTACATTTGATATTCTGAAGGAAAATCAAGTATTCATGGAGGTGAGGTGAAGCTTTATGGATGATGGGGCTTCGACCTCTACTGTGCAACCAACTCAGAAGAATAACTGTGAGATAGTACCAGCTATGACACAAGATGTGGATTCGGATATTTCAAAGTCTTTTCTACAGACTTGCATGAAGTTGTTAAGAAACCAAAAAGTTGTGTGTTGAAACTAGCAACAAGAAAAGCTAAAAATAGAAATGATATAAATAGCATTTCTATAAATAGTATTTCAGGTACCAATGTTGGAAATAGCAACAAGGAATGATAAAATAGAAATGCAAAAAATAGCATTGCTATAAATAGTATTTTGGGATAAATTCCAATTTTAGTTAGTGGCTAGAGCAAGGAGAATCCTCCTGGAGGGAGTTCGAGACCACATTGTCTCGAGTCTCCATTGGAAGGAGACACCATTTCCGATGTGGAAAACATTGAAAGATCTATATCAGAATAGCAGTGATCAGAGGAAGATGGCGCTGAAAGACAAGCTTCGGAAAATCAAGTGTGAAAAGGGTGGCACAATCTCTACATATCTGAAAAAGCTCACTACCTACAGGGATGAGCTTGGAAGTGTAGGGATCATGACAACCGATGATTACATGGTGAGTCTTGCGCTCCTCTGTCTTCCTAAGAGCTGGCATAGCTACCAAGTCTCGGTAAATGGAAGAGAGAAACTACCAGATTGGGAATGACTTTGGTTGGATCTGATGCAGGAAGAGATAAGGAGAAGCACCAGAGATGGCTCTTCATCCACGGAGGATGAAGAAAATTATGCCTTAGCGAGTAAGGAAAATAAAGGGAAGGAGAAGGATTATCATCCCAAATCGAGTTCTTCCCATGGTGGGAAGAAGTTTGAAAAATCAAAAGTGCGATGCTTTCATTGTCATGAGGTGGGCCATTTTGCTACAAATTGTCCACTAAAGAAATCCAAGATGGGATCCAAGGAAGGATCTGAAGGTGAGGCATTGACCTCACAGTTCGAGTTGGATTTCACCCACTTCGCATGCGTGGTTTCCTCCATAGTGGGATGTGGTTGGTTTCTTGACAATGGAGCTTCATTCCACATGACCGACAATAAGAGTTTGTTTAGTACCTTGGAGGAGATAGATCTCCAGATACTCATAGCAATGGGTAATGATGAAAAGTATAGTGTCTCAGGTGTAGGCACAATTGTTTTTAAGAGGAGCATGGAGCTCGCATTACCTTGATCGATGTTAAGTATGTACCAGGACTGAGGAAAAATTTGGTGTCGATCGCAATGCTGGAAGACAAAGGCTATGATGTAGTCTTCAGTAAGGGAAAGGTTTTCCTTCGACACATCACCACAAGATAGGTGAAGCAGATTGGTTCACAAGTCAAGAACCTATATGCTTTGGAGGTTCAAGATGCATGCAAAGCCTTGAGGAGCAAGGAAACTGATGGAGACTTGTTGGTTGTGAGGGAGAGTACGTTACCTCTCAACACGCAGCACCAGAAGAAGTATGAAACAATTGTGGAGGAGCCACAATTGGTGAATCAGCTTCAGAAGGTTGTGGAGCATCCACAACTAGAGAAGCTGAGAGGAGACTTAGTGGAGGCATCCACTCATGCAGAGACCTCCAGTAGGGGGAAATTTCGAGCCAAGTGGGCAAAGGGATCACATGCATCCATACCTCCAGGTCGGAGGTGGGGCGATGTGGAGTGACAGTCCCAAGAAGGCTGGAATAGGGGCATGATCATTGAGGTACCCAACCTCTTTGCTTAGACCTTGCTAAAAGAGCCCCGATGAGGAGTAGCAAGACTGGAAAAGTCGGTAGAGGCAGATGCGGATGGAGCGGTGGAGAGAGCTACAGTGCAAGAATCCCAAGACAGTGCAGAGCTAGCAGGCTATAACAATGCGAGAGGCACAAGAGTGTTGCACTAGTGTAGGATGGCACAGAGAGGTGTGCAATAGTGCAAGATGCACGAAGTGTTACAGCAACTTAGAGGTCACAAAGGGAGCACTTGTTAGCAGCAGAGGGAGCTTCAGCATCAGAGGGTGTTTCTAGTCCAACAGGGAGGTCAGTTGGGAGATTTTTTGTTTCTAGAGTTGGCTGAGCAACAACACTTGGGAGAAGTGTTGCATGCAGAACATTGCAAAGGTTTAGGATCGGGTTCGAGTTGAATGGCTTTCTTATTGAGAGGGAGTGTTGAAAATAGCAACAAGAAATTCTAAAAATAGAAATGCTATACATATCATTTTAGGTACCAGTGTTGGAAATAGCAACAAGGAATGATAAAATAGAAATGCAAAAAATAACATTGCTATAAATAGTATTTCGGGATACATTCCAATTTTCGTTAGTCCCTGAACTAGAATTGAGAATTAAAATTCGAATTTGATCTTAGCAGTTGTTTGAAAAATAATTAATTAATTCATCTTGAGTTAATTAGCTAGAGAAAATCAAACATGAAGTCTATGTGAAGACATGCAACAATTATCCCTTTGATTGAGGAAGCTATCCCTTAATTAAGGAGATAAGGATGAGTTGTGATTGAGTTGTAATTAGTTAGCTCAATTAACTGAGTTAAGTCCAATTAAATTAGTTCCAAACAATTGGAGGAACTAATTGTAAGTTCAACCAGTTAATGCATGCAAGCATGCAACTAGTGTTCTCCAAATAACTGAATATTATCTCATAAATAACTTGTGCATGTCAGTTTAGACAGAGACCCAGTTGAGATTAAAAGAATGGACAATGTACTATCAGTTGGAGGAATTTTCCTATAAAGGAAATGCATCCATGCAGAAGGAATTATCTCCTTCAGGATTGCACAGTTAGATCAGAGATTTGTGAGTGTGTGAAGAGGCCAATTCACACACGTGGCAGCACTGGACCCCAAGGAAAACTGCACAAGGAAATAGGAGGCTTGGATGGTAGAGGAGAAGGTTTGTGAGAAGCCTTTGATTGTCTATGAGCAGCAGTTGGATTGCAGAGAGAGCATGATAGCTCGTGAGCTGATTCTTTTTGTAATCTCAACATATATCCGCTTGTATGATAATACAGAGATTGGGGTTTTAGGCTGAGGCTTTCCCCAAGTTATTCTTCTGTGTTCATGTGTGATTGATTTCTCTTCATCAGTTATATGTGCTCTATTTGATCTTTCTCATATTCTATTAAGCGTGTGAAAAGTTTGTTGTAGAAGTAGATCTTGTATTTTGCTTTAGTATATTGCATAATCTGTTGATCTATAGTGGGAATTTCTACATTGTAGAGGGATTGCAGGAATTGATAGAATCTTGTGCTTCTAAGGAAGTGCCATAGAGCGAGGTGCACATAGTAAACAACCTAAATAAACACAAGAATAGGACTAGAAAAGAAATGAGGCATACTGCACAAATTGGAGAGTATGATATGGATCAAGTTATCCTAGATCTAGGATCTAACACTAACGTCTTGCCAAAGCAGACTTGAGAATTGATGGGTAAGCCGAAGTTGCAATGGTAACCAATCCAACTGAAGATGGTGAACCAACAGAATATTGTTCCTCTAGGAAGGTTGTCAGGTATCACGTAGACATTGAAGGAGTGCGCACTACTACTAACTTTGAAGAGATAGAAATTGTGGATGAAAGTAATCCCTATCCTACGTTGCTTGGATTGGATTGAGAATTTGATAACATGGCTATAATTAACCTGATGAAAAGGCGAATGATATTTGAAAGCACCAATGTCAGAGTCATTGATCCATTAGGTCCATCAGAAGGAGAGAGGTATATTGAACCTGTTAAAGAGGAGTATAATGCAGATCACATTGACAACATTTACCAGATAACATCAAAAGGGGAAGAATGGATCAACCTACTACTGATGGAAAGTTGGTTGGGAACAAGACAACTCTTGCACTTTAGATTTAGAAGAGGAATTGAAAAAATGGAAAAATAGGTTACATGTGTCTACAAGGTGATGTGCAAGGATCACTAAAGTAGTGCAATGTATGACAACAAAGGTATGTGATTTACATTTTTATGATGGTTTGGGTAATTTCGATACTTTCTTTAGAGATTACGAAAGGTAGGTGCCATAATGTTATAGCGTGTTAGCTTTGGATTTAGCCCTAAGAGCTACTCCTGCTAGATGGTGGGGTGCACATTAGAAGAACATAGGATATTGGAAACAATGTCGAAAATTGATGTGGGTAAGGTTTGGTCAAGTAGAAACAGAATTGGCAGATAAGTATGATGGACAAACTAATCCTAGAGAACACATAAATCTCTATATGATAACATGGAAATAAATTATGTGAGAAGAATGGGTGCATGGCTTCATCCATACCTTGGAGAGAATTCCTCAAAATTGGTATTTGGAAACAGAACTGCAACATGGTACTGCAAGCTAGACAAAGATGGTTGATGGATTTATAATGACATTTAGTTTTAAAGATGATTGTCCACATATAGATGCAGCCCTTTAGATAGTTAAGACAAAGATTTTTGAAAACGAAGTTCCATATACATGGCAACTTGATTGGGTCACGCAGTTACAGAATGTAATGGAATGCTACAATATCACTATAGAAGAGGAGGAAGATCCTAAAAATATCGACATCACTAAATCTAAAGGTCACCGTGAAGTGAAGGGACCTGAAATAGAAATGCATGATATAACAAAGCCACTAAAGAAGAAGAGAGTGAATATAGGGTCATAGGATGATCCGAAGTTTGCAACAATAGGAAAATACTGGGATGAAGACACAGTCAGCAAGATAACATATCTTTTCCATGAGTACTAGGAGTTATTTCCCACTTAGTTATCAGATATGAAGGGCATAATAAGATACTTAGGAGTTATGAAGGTTCCTCTCAAACATAACATGAAGCCTGTCAAGTAGATACCTTATAGACTGAATCCAAAATATAAGGAAAAGGTGAGGGCAGAATTAGACAAGATGATAGAAACTGGGATCATCAAACCTGTCGAAGAGTTTGAATGGGTAAGCCCCATGGCGGTTCAAGAAAAGAAGGCAAAAGGGGAAATTGGAGTTTGTGTGGACTTGAGAAAATTGAATGATGCATATTTTCATGACCCCTTCCCTGCACAATTTACATACGAGGTATTGGAAAATGTAAGAGGACAGGAGGTCTATTCTTTTACGGATGGATTTTCGGGGTACCATCAGATCAGAATTGTGTTAGAGGATAGACATAAGACAACCTTAGCTACATAATGGGATCTTACCATTACATAGTGATGTCTTTTGGTTTGAAGAATGCTTCGGCCATCTTTTCCAAAGTTGTAGTTGCAGCCTTCAAGGAATATATACACAAATTTTTGGAAGTTTACTTCGATGATTGGACAAACTTTGGGATGTTGAAGAAGCATGTGGTGAACTTGAGGTTGATGTTGGATACATGTAGATAATACCATATCCCATTGAACTTGAAAAAGTGTATCTTTTGTGCACCATTTGGAATATTTTTTAGACATGTAGTTTGTAAGTAGGTATTAATGGTGGATCCCGTGAAGATCACAGTTATTGTGAACTTGCCAGCACCGAAAGCTGTAAGACAACTGGGCATGACTTGGGATACACTGGCTATTACAAAATTTTTATAAAGGGGTATTTGCAGATAACTACGCCGAAGCAGAAAATGCTAAAGAAAGATGCTACTTTTCAGTAGAGAAAAGAGTGCCAGAAAAGTTTGGATTTATTGAAAGAGAAGATGGTGATTGTGCCTATTCTAGTTTTCCCAGACTGGAATAAGGAGTTTCATGTGCATGTTGATGCATCTTGCATAGTGTTGGGTATAGTAGTAGTGTATCCAGGGGAAGGAGAAATTGATCACTCCATAGCATTTGCAAGAAGAAAACTCTCCAAGGTAGAAAATAAGTATAGCACAACAAAAAGAGAAGGGTTAGCTATGGTATATGCATTACAGAATTTTAGGCACTATTTATTGGGAGCACATTTCAAGATGTTCACCAATCACTCCACGTTGAAAAATTTGGTGAATAATCCTGTTTTAGAAGGAAACATTTGTCGATGGTTGTTATTATTCCAGGAATATGACTTCGAGGTTGTAGTGAAGCTAGGAAGATTGAATGTTGGGCCTGATAATCTATCAAGGATAGAGACAGAAGAAGAACCCGCAAATATTGAATATAACCTACCTGATGTGCATTTATTCACAATCAGAGTCGCAGATGATCACTTTCTAGATATTATTCAGTTTCTAGCTATACGAATGGCACCCGTGGAGTACACTATGAAGCAAAAGAAGTAGTTGGTAATCAGAGCAGTTGATTTCTCATTGATTGTTGCGCACTTGTACAAAATGGGGCTGGATAGAATACTGTGCAGATATGTCCTTGAACATGAAATACAGAGTATTCTGAGAGAAGCTTATGGAGAAGTCACAGGTGGACATTATTCAGGAAAGGCCACTGCGCAAAAAATATTGAGAGCTAGGTTATAGTGGCCCATAGTACATAAGGATGCAAAAGAATTCTGCCAAGCATGTGATGTATGTCAAAGAATAGGGAAGCCATCTAGGAGAGATGAGATGCCACTAGTACCACAGGTAAATCTATTGACTTTGTTGGACCTATCAATCCACTAGGGAAAAGGACAGGTGCAAGGTATCTAATCATTGCAACTAATTAATTGACAAGATGGTCCAAAGCACAGGTAGTGAAGGATTGCAATGCAAAAACTGCTGCGAAGTTCATATTTGAATATATATTGTCCATATTTGGCTGCCCAAATATTCTGATGAATGACCAAGGGACACACTTCTTGAATAAGACAATTGAAGCATTAACTGAGGAATTTCAGGTTTACCATAAGAAGAGCACTCCTTATCATCCTCAAGCAAATGGAATAGTGGAAGCTTTCAATAAGATTATGGAGAATGCATTGACCAAGGTATGCAATGTGAATAGAGATGAATGGGATCTGAGGATTCTAGTAGTGTTGTGGGCATACAGGACAACATGCAATAAATTGATAGGGCAGACAACTTTTAGGTTGGTATATGGACAAGAGGAAAGTATGCCTATGGAGTACATTGTGCCAAGTTTGAGGATTGCAGGATTCACATATATGAGAGACCCTGACATTATGAAGGAAAGGATGTCACCATTACTAGTTCTAGAAGAAGATAGGTTCATAGCAGTGTTCCATCAACAAGTGAAGAAAGCAAGGGAGAAATTCTGACATGACAGGCACATTAAGAAGAAGACATTCAAGGAAGGAGATCTTGCACTATTATATGATAGAAAATTTGTGAAGTTCGTAGGAAAATTTAAAACACATTGGTTAGGGCCATATATCATCAAGGACATATCTAACAGTGGTGTAGTACAACTTGTGAAGTTATATGGTCAGCTCATTCCAGGGCAAGTGAAAGGTAGTAGATTGACAATATATAAGGATGATTTTGTCCCTAGAAATTCACAATGAAAAATGAAGGGAAGAAAGTCTTAGTGCCACCTGTAGTTGAAAGTAGGAATGAAAATATAAACTACTCTACAAAAAGGGACTTCACCGAAGGAAGATTACTGCACGACACTTAGGACTATGACGAAGTCCGAAGGAACTGTGACGAAGAAAGGATGACTACACCACAAGGGAAGGTTCATTGAAGTTGGTCAGAAATATGATTGCTAGAAGGAAAAATCCACTGTTAAAAGGAAGTTGTCATTAAAGGGTTAAAAGGAAGTTGTCATTAAAGGGCGCGGGAGAAACTCATTTATGAAGCATAGCTAGCCGGATCTAGCACCATACTTGTATTAAATGAGCAAGATATTAGACAATCATGGGGTTGGAAATTCAAGCCTATTATAAAAACCATATCACGCACCACATTTTACACTTTGCTGTCTAGAGAATTCAGTTTGATAACTTGTAACTAGGTGTGATATAAGTAAGATATTGTACGTTTGAGAGAATTTTTGAAGAACATTCTAGAGAATTTGCAAAGAAAGGGCTAGAAGGAGTCATGGAAGCCGAGGGTGGTCAAATCACAACAACGACTATACCAATGTCCCCAAGGTGTGTGAGGTCACTGTGAAAGCAGGAACCCATAAAAGCACAACCACAAAAGAAACAGGAAAAAAGCTTAGTTGAGGCCTCTAAGATAAAACTGAGGACATCTCCAAGGAAGAAGACACAGAAGGAAGTGTTAACAATGAACAAGGAGGACAAGGGGAAGAAACCTATGCAGACAGGAAAGAAACCAATCCAGCAGAAGGAACCACACGAGATTAATGACAGTGAGGAAGAGGCCGAGGTGCATCGGATGGAGATAGAGGGCACACAAATTTCATCTGTACTCCCACCTTACATGCCACCAAGGAAACCGAGCCCCAAGATGGTCAACGATCCAAAAGATACAAGTTTTGGCACGTTCACTCCATTGTTGCCGGAGGAAGTGTCGTTTGATGGTGAAGTGTTGGGGAAGATCTCACAACTAAAGATGGAGGACTAGGATTTCAATGATCAGATAAAATACCCACAGTTTGAGTTGATTAGATACCTGTAGCAGGTATGTTACCCAAAAAATGGAGTCACAAGGTTGGAGCCGCATCGGTTAGTTAAAGGGTTTCAGAGAGTAGGCTTGTTAAATATGCTACTTGTGCCACGCTTTGGTAGAAGAACATTGAATAGAGTCCGTGTTCGACATATTCTCGTGTTAGTACATAATGGATGCCTCTAGTTGGGGACGAGGATCTTGATGGACAAAATGTTGATCAAAAGGATTATAGGACTGCGTCAACAAAGAAAATACCCCGTAAAAGAGTTTTTGGGCAAGAATCAAGATAAGACGTTGACACAAACAATGAAGGATAAGCTTGGAATTGTCAAGAAGTCGCACAGATATGATATCATCTCTATTAGTGACCAGGGGGTGTGCTTCGCCACACACATCTTAGTAGGGAATATCACCCAAAAATGTAGAGAAAATGAGGTCCCCGCAGTTGTGGTTTCTTTGGCTGCGTAGTGCAACACTGAGGTCTGGTTTAATTGGGCCACCTATTTGTGTAAAGCATTTTTGGAAGACAACATGGAGGCACAGGAGGAAGGGAAGAAGTTTCATTATGCATGGTTAATCATCATCATCCCATTAATTGCATGGAAGTAGCCATAGGACTCACAGTTTCCTCCTATCGAACTAGATGTTTGTGAAGCAGTGAAGTATGCCTCCCTTTAGTATAGTAAGGGGTCATCGTGTGCGATGGAAAATAGGATTTTCTTCGTAATACTATCGATGGATTTAAACATGGTGGTGAATCAACACCCAAGGTTGTCACCTAGTCTATATAGGAAATACTGCAACATCATTGACTTTAAATAAGAATTCCATCAAGTTTATGTGAAGGCAAGGAAGGACCCAACAAGTACATGGCACCCATTGCCATATTTAGCGACCAAGGATGACTTACTAGCAATAGTACTACATTGGTCAGTAAAGTGGATGACTCCACCCAACGAAGATGTTGGAACATAGAAGGGTACTCCAAAGGATGCAGGTCCGAGTGGAAAGGATATAGAAAAAGAACAAGGCACAGAATAGACAAAGCTAGAACAGGAACATGGTACTTAGGAACCCCTCAGTGATGAAGGAGTATCATAGTAGTCACTATTCATCATTAAAAATAGGGTACCTAAAACAACCACATTGGGCATGAGGAAAAAGCAAAAGGCAGACAAATCTAGGGGTGTTATACCACTTGTCCTCACTCATGAGGAAATCAATGAGATCAGGGAAAAGTTCCAGGAGTTAACAATAGAAACTTGGGACAAAATTGATTATCATTCTAGAATGATCTTGGTCGAGGTTCAACAAAGCATCACAGAGTTGAAGGCACTACCACAGACAACAAGATAACCAAAGCAGACAATTAAACCATTGCAAGTAGAGTGACGAATAGAGACAGCATTTGACGTTAGGATTTTGAGGGTGCCAGCTAGAGTACTACAGTTCAAAGCATAAGAGGAAAGGGAATGAGCTAAAGCCTAGAGCAGTGTCAACATGAACATTGTCGCACTATCAATTTAGATACTACATGAATTCCACCATAGTATAAAAAATGAGTTGCAGGAGCGGGAATAACGAACTCCGCTATGGACAAGTTGGGTGGAAAAGGAGAAATCTTCACTAAAAAAGGAGTTGGAGCAGCTGGCTAAGCAAAGAGATGAGGTATGGTAGCAACAAGAGAAATTGGAAAAATCCATTTCAGACACTTGTAGCACAATTCCGAACGTGAAGGTACATGAAGAGGATCCACTAGCAGAGAAGATTGTGAAGCTCGCCCTCATAATAAAGGAATTAAAGAATATGATCGCGAAGATGAAATTTGACCGTGAAGTGTAGATTTTGGAGCTACAAATAAGACTGCAACAAACCGTTCCACCAGAAGTACAGGAGCAGAGGGTAAAGGACTTAAAATCAGCTTTGAAAGGAGTCTCCGACATAATGGTGGACTATGGAAAATTACTAAATGACAATATGAAAATTTACACCTCATTGCCGGAGGATCCAAACATTCAAAATATCAAGGAGGAGATACAGGTAAAGAAGAAGTAGCGGGAAGAGATCCTAGAAACTGCAAAGACGCTACCAGTCTCATAGAGACTCGCTAGTATTACTGAAAGAAAGAACCTACAAAAACAGATAGAAGAACTTTGGAGGAAGGATCATATCTTGCAAGTCAGGACTCAATCATGGTAGGATGAGGCACTTCAACTTTCACAAGCAGTGGATGAAAGGTTCAAGCAGTTAAAGGAAACAGAGAAAGAAATAATGCAGAACGTTGTTGGTCCAACTACAAAGGCATTGCTAGAGGAGGTGCGCCAAGAGGAGAGACAAGTAGCATAAATAGTCCAGTAGTACAAAACAGTCTACAATGGTATTGCAACAAAGATAAAGGGTGTCGTAGCTAAGTGACTTAGGATGAGTCACATGTGAGTGTTGGGGGCATGTTTGGTGCAACCCAACTAGGGCCAGTTTTGGTCAAAGGCTCCACATTTTGAGGAGCGGAGACCGCAGAGTCTGTGAAGTTATATTTATCGCACGATGTTTAGGGGCTTTGGGCCGAGTCAAAGCCCCTCATTTTCTAATGGGTATTGGGTGTTAGTTCATTTTTTTGAAAAATCTATGGTATGTGGACAATGGTCTTGTAGTAATGAAATCTATATAAGGAGATGTAATACCTCGTCGAGAATAGTAATATAGTAGAGAAGTCATAGATGAGTCATTGATATCTTTTGTCTTTAGTATGTATTTAGGGCTTTAGGAGAAGGGTCCGCAATTGAGTGCGTATAGGCCTACAAGAGTCTGCAGCTGAGTGCACAAACCACCTACAACTAGGTGCACAGGTCAAAGAAGTTGTATGTATTAAAGATTTGTCTTAATAAAGAAGAAGAAGTTTCGACAAAAGTTTATGTATCCGTGTTTATACATATTGTTATGTATGGTTTTTACTAAATTATGCAAAAGAATACATGTTATACTATTTTATGATATTTGTATGCAATAAGTGAAAATCTGTGAAGTAAATCATCAGCGCAAAGTTATTTATGCATGTGAAGTTGTAGATAGGTCTAAGGCATAGGTAAACACACGAGCGCCGTAACATGCATATTCATCTAGTAGGTCATTGCTGAAAGGGCCAGTGGTTGAGGGTTTTGTTGGTGCGTAGTACACTTTGAACCTAGGTCCAATCCCCTTGAGCCAACATTATGTGTTGTAATTAACATGGAGCTTTTCCTAGATTGAAAATAATTTTAGCCTTGCCTTGTTGTTCTCACCAAAAAGTTGATAATCTAGCCTAATTTACTAGATGGTTTGAAGTACACCATGTAAAGCCAATTTTACCCTAGTAAAATTGCTTTCACTGTGAGAAATCACCTAATAAACCACCTTTATTAAGTAATTTATAGTTAAACCCATGAAGAATAATTAAATAAATCACCATTTATTTGATTTTCTTCTAGGAATATTAATTAAACCATTTTTTTACTATTATTCATTGTCAAATTTAACCCAATCATGAAAAATAAACAAATAAATAATTATTTATCTTATTTTTCTCTAAGAATAACTAATTAATCACTAATTAATTATTATTCTTTGTTAAATTTGACTAAATCCCTTAGGAATAATTAAATAAATCCTTATATGTTTATTAATCCTTAACTAATTCCTTGAGATGATAAATAAATCATTTATTTGTTTATTATTTCTAAATATAAGTTTAAATACTTTTTCCCTCCTAACCAAATATAATAAAATATTCCAAGTGGTTATTCCAAGAATGAGATCAATAATATTTTATTCTTGCTCATTATTCAAGGATAATTCAATATATTTTTATAAATAGAAGGGTTTTCCATTCATTATTCACTTTTGATTATTTTCATTCTTGCACTCACTATTGTAACTCTGATTATTTTCATTGTCGCACACCATAATTTTGTTGGGTTTATGCATGATAGAGGAGAGAGACTCTACAAAAGCTGAAGATGTTTGAGGATAGCCAAGAACCCATCCCATAGAGGGGGACTGGTAACATTTCTCTGTTCTCTTCATAGATGTTATTATTAAATTATTCTTTACATGTCTAGTTTCCATTGGATGTTTGGGGTTATTACTCTTTCTTTCACTGTTTAACTATGATCATAGCATAGATTAGAATTTTGGCAGGTTTTGTTTCTATCAATAACTGTTGATCTACAATGTTTAGCAGTCATTTCTATTGTTGAGATTCTTTGTCATCCACAATCTTAAGTGGGTTATTTTTGTACATCTTTGAGAAGAAAACACTACAAAAAATTGGCAACTCCGCTGGGGAATAATTCTGATTCAAAAACCCAGGTCTCCAAAACAAATTGGCAACTCCCCTGGGTTTTATACTTCAGATCCAGAAACTTGGGTGACCTTTGGTTTTCAACTTAGGGTTTCTTCTTTTTTCAATTCTATTAATGTTTCCTTGTCTTTTAACCCTAGACATGATAAATTTCTAACTTCTGCAAGCTTTTTGATAATTTCAGTAGGTCACAGGAACCAGTCGCGGCAAAGGTGGCACTTTTTTTTGAAATTTGCAAACTGAGAGTCTCGGAACAGAAATCACAGATTTCAGCCCAAAAGGTGCGATCTAGGCTTCAGAATGCATCTTTCAGCCCAAAAAGTGTGATTTCATAAAAAAAAAGGTCAGAACCTGTGATTTCTGGGTTTTAGGGTTTTTCTAAGATCTATTTCTAGGTTTTGCTGAGAGTTGTCTGCTAGGTGTCTGACCTCTATCTCATCCCGCTTAGGCCTTGATCCATTCTATTTTACTCATCAAAGTCGAATTTAGCCTCCCCTAGGACTTCTAGTCAACTTCCACCTTTCTAGGAGGAGTTTAGTCGAGTGAGAAGTCTGAGTTTCTGCGGCACTTTCAGCCACATTTTCCATATAGTTAACCTTTTATTTCAGATCTGATAAGATAGGTTGCTACCATCGGTAGTTTCATATTTAAACTTGTTTAGTCATTCCCTTAGGGTCCCATCAGTTGTCCTAGGTGTTTCACCCATCTCCCTATCTTTTTGGAGCGATCTTCCCCTATGGTTTTTCATTGTTGTTGCACCACATTCCAAAAACTTAGAGTCACTTAATCCTAGTCACATCGACATTCAGATGTTTTCATCATTTCAACATATTTTCCATTAGTTTAGCCACCAAGAAGTATAGTGTTTGCAAACCCAGTTTGGGTGGTGTTTAGTTAATTGTTTCGCTATTCATTTTCTGTTATTTATTTCAGTTTATTTGCAGCAAGATTTTTTCTTTTTCTTTTTACAAACACAATCTGGGCTTAATCAATTAATACACTTGCACACACAAGCACACCTTAAGCGAAGGGTGCTTGGTTTACACCACTAAGCCAAGACTTAACATAATAAATTTATCTCACCACATCATAGACAAAAGATATATTGTTGATCTCCCTTCACCATTTCTGTGTTCTATGTGTCCTTCCATCATTGCACCACCAAGGCGTGTGTCACGGAGACTATTAGGCCTTCACCCCCAGTTTCCTCTTGGGTGTATTACTCCTCCCCGTCAAGTTCGAGTTCATAGCCCTCTAAGTACCCATCCTAACTCTTCTCCTCATCCTTCTGATTCCTCATCTGATTCTAAGCCTCCTTCACCACATATCATCACCATGTCTGGACCCACAACTAATGCAAGAACCCAAACTGGTGGTGGCTCCGGTGCTATACCAGTGGTCACATCAGGTGGAACAGTCTCAGGAACCGTTCTGGTAGCCCCATGCCCTCCTTTATGGCTGGGTTAAGTCTACCAGATCTAAACAAGTTGATAAATGACCCAATACACCATGATGTTGGTTGGCTCTCTATGCTCACTAAGCTTCCCTCAGACATACCAAAGTTTGAGGGTATTGCTGGAGAGGATCCTACCAACAATGTTTGGTCCTTCCACATGTGGTGTTCATCCAACTCCATAATTGATGACTCCATTCATCTTCAGCTCTTCCAATGCATGCTCAATGGAGACGCTGCAAAATGGTAAGTAGACTAGCCCTCCACTTATCATTCCATTTTTGTGACGCTTGATAAAGTGTTTTTATCATATTTCTAGTTACCTCTCCGGTACGACACTGGTACGGAGCTATTGACCACATTTCGTTAGTCCTCTGCCACTCACCTTTTTGACCATGTCCAAGAGTGGCATCGAAGGAGGAGCACATGTTGTGCCCCGCCTTTTGAAGACCATGTTTGTCTAGATTGGCTTCTCAAGAGCCTTTTATCTCCCATCAGCAAAGACATCGTGTCCCATTTTCCTCAGAACAAGGAAGAAGCTCTCTAGACCACTTTGAGATATGATCTGATTTAAGCTCAATCCGGTTATGTCTATACCATCATTCCAGACCTCCCTCGTCCTAGAAGTTCCAATGCACCGGGGGCATCTCACGCCGTCGATGGTATTGTTGGATCCCTTTCACACTCTTCACCATATTCTCAGTAGAGTTATGGTGATTCGAAGGGGGGCACCAGTTCCTCCAACATTTATGCCCCTCCTGCCAACAACATGTTTCCAGGGCCCCAACCCGTCTCCCAAATTGTTGCTCCTTCTTATGCACAACCTAGCATTCCAACCCCTCAAGCATTAGCATCGCAACATCCCATGTATCCTCAGACCCAGCAGCCACCTCCCCCTCATGGCCATGTGTTTACATAGCAGAGTGATACCAATCCCCAAAATTTGAAGAAAAATAATAATGGGAAGGCTAAAAAGGGTAACCAGGATAACCGACGTAACCAACCTAGTGAACCCGAGGGGAACTAGCCTAACACCAGCAACCAGCAATAGGGCAGTCAACCCAAGCAGAACAAGGCTATTCATATGAACAATCCTTGTGCATGTTGTGGTGTAGATGGTCACTATACACATGAGTGTCCTCTTTTACCCTAGATGCGTCAACTGTGGGAAGCTCAAGTAGTTTCTCGAGGTTAACAATCACCTCAGAATCCTGCGCCACCTCACCTGGTCATGCTCACAAATCCTTTCCCTCAGCAACGATTTGTTGCTGCTCAACCCCAGCCCGGTCAAGAAGCCCACCTCCCCCAACCTTTTGGTCCCAGTGACTACCACATCCTGATGATGAACTTTGATGAAGTTAACCCCTCCAATATCAACCTACAAACTTGGTCGCGTCAATATGACAAGCCCTCCACTTCGTCAACTTCTGAGTCCAAAACCAAAGTGTCCACTGAGCCTCTTACGATACCAAATGGTCCTTTACAGATCCCTCAACCCAAAGTTGAGGCCATTCCCAAGATCCCAAATGGACCATTACGTCGTAATGCGGCTTCTAACAGAGCTGCCCATACATATAGTATAGTAGACGACTTGGTGCAATCACCTGCCACCATGTCGACACTAGAAGTTCTCCAGTCATGCGCTTCCCAAAAGAAGGCCCTACTAACTGCCTTGGGTGTAGTAGATCCTTTCGATGATAATTTGATTGTCTTCCTGGTTGTTACATCAGAGCATCCCCCATTGCCTTCATCTGTTGCTTTCCAGATACCAGTTAGAGTCCGTAATGTCATCATATCCAGATGCATTATTGACGAAGGCGCATCCACCTGTGTGATGTCCATTTTTGTTTGGAAACAACTCAAGTCAGCTGAGTTGTCCCCCTCCACCGTCACTTTGCGTGCGTGGGATGGACACTCCTCCAAGCCCCTTGGCATGTACCACAATTGTCCAGTGACCCTTGCAGCCAAGGTTGTCCATGTCGATATTGAATTTATTGATGCCCCTTTGGATTACAACATCCTCTTGGGTCATAGTGACACATATGCCATGTCAGTTGTCACATCTGTGGCATTTCGTTAGATGTGCTTCCCTTATGAAGGGAAGATAGTTACCATTGATCAACTGACTTACTATGAGCTGGCATCTGTGACCTCCCCCAAGTCTATCATCTCGTCGATGTCTGACAACCAATCTTTAGCTCCTTGCACCAGTGTCTCTCCCGGAGTCTATAAGGATTCCTCATTGTTGGGTTCCTTCCCTGGTCCTCCCCCTCCCATTTTTGAACCTACTTCCATGAGTGTTTGCATGTTACAAGTGTCACAGGCTACCCTTAAGCAGTCTAGTACACTTGATCAACAACCAGCTTCTCAGCATCCGGCTATCGCTCTTCCAGCTAAACCCTCTAGACCCACTCCCCCAAGACCTCCTCCATTCATGGGTGCCTCTCCTATGTTCCCTCCAGTAAATGTTCCTCCAAGTCTTAATCATCCAGGAGTTATTCCACCGGGACATTATCCTACCAGCCAGATACCTTTCTTATTCCCCCCTCCGAGAATTTTTTCTGTACCTGTCATGGCTTCTCTGGTCCTTCCTAACATGACTCTTGGGATCCCTATATGGTACATCAACCCCCCTACAAATACTCCACCTAGTCAGCCAAGACTGTATCACGCTTTGACCCCGGTTCAACCGGTCCCCATGAACCCTGTCGTTGCTTCAGTTCCATCACAACCTCAATAGGAAATAGCTCCTGTTGTGAAATCATATGGCTAGGGGGGCAAATCCAAAAGGAAAGATTCAAAGGAAAAGGCTCCCTAACCTCCTCCAGCTCGTAAGGCCCCAAAGCCGACACCCCCATGCGCTTTGTGTGATGTTGTTGGGCACGCCACCAACAATTGTCCTAAACTTCCTCAACTTAAATCATTGGTTCAGGAAGTGTTCCCTGAGTCGAATATTTCAGAAGTCCATGTTAACATACTAGTCCCACCTAAGAAACTCAAAACGCTTTGTACAAACCATCCTTGTACCCTATGTGACCTTCATGGTCACTATTCCCATTGTTTCCCTCATCTTGATGAATTTCGTGATTTCCTTGGGGAAATTTGTGAATATGAGGCCACTCATAGTGGAGCCTCTACTCCTCTACCTATGGATTTTGGTACCACCAGTCAACCAGAATAGGGAAAATTTGGCCCTACTATTGTGATCCCTCCCCCCAATGTTGAGATGATGGACACCACAGGCCCCATGCTTTACCTATCATCGTCCTTGAGTTCCTCACCGGCAAACCTTCCTGAGGTTGCTACACGCATTTCTATCAACCCTCCTTCGACAGAATCCCAAGTCTCAACATCATTAGACCCTCCATCTACCAGTCTGTCATCTACCATCCAAGACGATGTGTATGTAAACCTTATTCCTCATGTTGATGCACCAGGTAATGTTGCCGCAACATGTAGACAGTCTTCCTCCCGTTCGCCCATCTCCTAGCCCAATGAGGACACCATGGAAGCTATGCCTACCCCTGATTACCCCTACACTTCAGTAAGGGGGAATTCCTTCACGAGGATTTCGAAGGCCATATCCTTCCTAATTCTCCCAATGTGCTCTACCTCCAGAAATGTTGCTCACAACACATCCCTTTTATTTACATTTCATTATTTCTTCCATAAAGTTAGGTAGATTGCATCATCTCATCCATTTTCTTTTTCACTTTTTATATGGATGCATCATCCACACCGTATATTGGCCATGCCGATGGTGCGAGTCGCTTCTCTCAGAATCTAGCCTCAGTAGCCTGGGCCATTTTTACCCCCTTGCATACATTAGTGTTGTCAAATGGCATGTGCATTGGATCTACCACCAATAATCAGGCTGAATATGATGCAATGATAGGTTTGTTAGTCGATGCCCTCACTCATCGCATCCTTTATCTTCATTTTCAGTTAGATTCCTTTCTACTTGTCATGTAATTAAATGGTGTGTATCATGTGCGTAACGAAGTCTTATTTAGAAAATATCTACGAGTGAAGCTATTGGTATGTCAATTTGAAACCATTACTTTTAGTCATGTGCCTAGAGCCCAAAATCACTATGTAGATACCATTGCAAACAACATTCTAGATTGGCATTTATCACATGTATACCAGAGAAGATAACCATAAACAAAACAAATGGCGAACCATCATCGTCATATAAAATGCATAATCATATTATGTATCATAAAATTATCTGGATCCAATAGATCTAAATACATCCAATATGGCCATAGCATACTCGGGGGCACCTAGGCCCTTACATCTCCTTTGGAGGATCTTGTGCCAAGTTGGACCGAGATGCTTGAATCCATTTTTCGAGCACTCGACACACAATGGTGCTCCACAAATTCCTCCTACTAGGGGGCATCATTCCCACCCTTACATACTAGATCAGTCCCCTCCATCACATATGCTTGAGGGAAGTATGCCATGCTTGGGGGCATGATGCTTTTCCCCTAGCCATATTCTCAATTAAGTCTTGACCTAGATCCCATTGAATCTAGGTATGGTCGATTATCCTCCCATTCCTTGGATAATTGTCCTACCGGCCTATCCATTGAGCGATATGCACATCGCATATCGTATATGTTTGATACCATATTTTTAAACAGTCTACTCTATACCACATAGTCCCCATGTTTGACTTAGTGGGTGAGAATTATTCTAGACTGCCTCTAGTAGTTCATTCTTGTATTCCTATTCCCTTAATTCCTCACTAGGAACCATCGTTCCAAGAAGCATTAAGGCCATCTTTAGGCAAGTAAGGCCACTTTCCAGAAAGTCGCAGGTCTCGATTCTGATGGTTAGTTTGTCTGCTACCAAAACATAGCTCAGTTTGATGAACCGTTAACACTGTGGGAAAGCTCTCATCAAGCTCTAAAATGGGTCTTTCTCAGTTTTTGACGATTTGACGCCTCACCCAAAAACCATTTTTCCAAGAAGGTCACTTCATCGTCTCTCAAAATCGAATTTCATCATAAAGCGATACTTGTAATTTGAGGTCCACCTCCTCTTAATACTTGCCGCACCATATGTTGACTTTCATCATGAGTAACCATCATATACTCATGTTTTCACAGTCCCCACCGGGCCTAGTCTGTGTGGTAGCGTCATCGAGTCACCCTTATTTAGAGCATCCGCGATGAGTCACCTTGCATTCTTGTAGTCTATTTCATGCCCCATCATATCATGTCATAATATTCCATCCATATTTGCATATCGTTCATCTTGTGTTGCCCATTTTGGCCTCCAGACATACTTTCCCCATCCCCTCCGGAGTTGAGTGAGTTGCTACCAGGTCAACCATGCACTTTATGCTCTAACAATGGTAGTTGTCTATTTTTCCCTCAGTCCCACCTTTCCGCATTATCCTTGGTGTCAGGTCATCAGTCACATTACTATTTTCCCTTGTGCTTTAGTTGAGGATCCTCATTGCCTCATCTATCACGGGCCCTATTTTGTCGACATCAGCTCATTTATTTTAGAAGAACGACCTAGAGGGTAGTGTATCTCAGTTCCAACTTCTGTTGTTGTTCGACACCTTGTATCGAGCAGAGGGTCTCATTATTTCCCTTTGACTTGGTTGTTTCATGTTTGTGATCGATACACTTGATGACCCATTGATGCAACAGATTGTACTAGTGATTCCTGGGTGTGCTTGAGATATTTCAAACCTCATGAGGAGGTGGCCCTTCAGGTAGCCCCCCGCATTATTAGATGCATACCTAATATGCTACAACCTCAGATTCAGTTTTGCAGAGTTGATGGATTCGATTCCTACCGATCACAGTGTTCATCAGATTCACATATCCTCCAGATGATCCATTCAGGTTTGGAGAGCCCTTCCTTGTTCAACATGGCTTCTCCGGTTGTTCTACCCTCCCTCCCACCCATTTTATTAAGGGAAGGGTCATTATATCTCATGTACTCAGATATTATTGTATTTAGTCTTGGCTCATGTTTTTACGAGGTGCATTATGTATATGAGACACATTGTGTTATTTTCTGGCTCTATTATGCTAGCATGTCATGTACCATTCATCCTGTACTTCATTGCTCAGTTTCATGCTTCTGGGCAAACCATGATTTTTGTACTAAGTTATCTCGACCGATATGGGTATGAATCCCCCACCTCATTGAGGTCCGGTACCACAAACATAAAAGGAGACTTGCATTAGTCTTGCCCCCTCTGTCCCTATCCTCTCTCAAATTCAGCTTCCTTGGTCTCTCTCTCTCTCTCGCTCTCTTTGACTCCCCTGTGTTGTCTAAGTGATTGTGTATTTACAACATACTTTTGTCATACTTTTTTTTCCCAACACTCGTATGTTGGGGGCCAATCTGTTATCACCAAAAAATTGATTATCTAGCCTAATTTACTAGATGGATCGAAGTACACCATGTAAAGCCAATTTTACCCTAGTAAAATTGCTTTCACTATGAGAAATTACCTAATAAACCACCTTTATTAAGTAATTTATAGTTAAACCCATGAAGAATAATTAAATAAATCACTGTTTATTTGATTTTCTTTTAGGAATAATTAATTAAACCATTTTTTATTATTATTCCTTGTCAAATTTAACCTAATCATGAAAAATAAACAGATAAATCATTATTTATCTTATTTTTATCTAAGAATAACTAATTAATCACTAATTAATTATTATTCTTTGTTAAATTTACTAAACCCCTTAGGAATAATAAAATAAATCCTTATTTGTTTATTATTCCTTAACTAATTCCTTGAGATGATAAATAAATCATTTATTTATTTATTATTTCTAAATAAAAGTTTAAATACTTTTTGCTTCCTAGCCAAATATAATAAAATATTCCAAGTGGTTATTCCAAGAATGACATCAATAATATTTTATTGTTGCTCATTATTCGAGGATAACTCAATAACTTTTTATAAATAGAAGGGTTTTCCATTCATTATTCACTTTTGATTATTTTCATTCTTGCACTCACTATTGTAACTCTGATTATTTTCATTGTGGCACACCATATTTTTGTTGGGTTTATGCATTATAGAGGAGAGAGACTCTACAGATGCTCAAGACGTTTGAGGATAGCCAAGAACCCATCCCATATATGGGGGCTGGTAACATTTATCTATTCTCTTCACAGGTGTTATTATTAAATTATGCTTTACATATCTGGTTTCCATTGGATGTTTGGGGTTATTACTCTTTCTTTCACTGTTTAGCTATGATCGTAGCATATATCAAAATTTTGGCAGGTTTTGTTTCTATCAATAGCTGTAGGTCTACAATTTTTAGCAGTCATTTCTATTGTTGAGATTTATTTTCATCCGCAATCTTAAGTGGGTTCTTTTTTTACAAATTTTAGAAGAAAACACTACAACACTTTCCATTTCTTGGATATCAATGGTGTTGTTGGTTTTTCCACCTAATTGTTTTCTGGTTGGTGTTCATAATCCTTATGGTTATGGGTTGGAACAAATGCTCTAGAAGCCATGAAACAACTTGGGTTGAGTTACTAGTACTGGAGCCTAGGTTGGGAAAAACACTCTAGAGCCCTTGGTGCATTGAGTTACTAGTTCTTGTAGTCGGGTTGGACAAATGCTTTAGAGCCCTGGAAGGTTGTAGGTTGAGTTACTAGCTCTTGGAGCCTTGGACAACTTAGGTAGAGACCAATATGGTTGGAGTTATTGATGTTCGACTGTGGAGGTGGAATCACTGTGGTTGAGGGTTGAGGTAGTTTGGCCATTGGAATCCTCGGATTGTTTTTTTTTTTGTTTATTCTATGAGATCCCACTTCATGCTTGGAATATGGTACAGGGGTGATTGCTTTAAAGAGAGATTTGGTTCAGCCTAATCTATCATGGTTAGGTGGTACATGGAAGTCCCTAAATTGGTTGGTATTTTCATATGTTAATAAGAGTTATTCTTCTATTGTGACTCATGTATATTTGTAGCGATTATGTTGGCGATATTATGGTTGAACTGCCATGGTTTCTATGTTGGTTATTTGCTGGTTACATGTTGGTTATGTGATGCATATTACTTATGGATCTTGAAATTTTTTGATGAATGTAAAAATGGTTGATAAACACATGGACTAACAATTGTTATTGTAGATATTATGAGAGGTCATTAAACCTTTTTGGTGATTCTCAGATAAGTTTTAGACCCCTGTCATAAGATATGCATTCATGACCTGTAGCTTACATGTTTTCCATATGTTTGACGAAATGACTATCATGGTTAGGCTTGGTTAGGTCAAGTTATTGTTTAAGTATTGTATGTTTAGCATCATCCTTGTGTTATTTATCATTTTAAGAAATTTCAGGAAGTTCTAAGAAGGATTTTGGAGGCTGGCGAGGAATTGTGGCTTAGATCTCAGGACCGTAGGCACTAAAATGAGCAATTTATGTCACAACTACATGGAGGAAGACTTGTGGGTGCAGTTGGAGGCCTTTAATTGCATGCAGGTAGTGTCAAGGGTGTGGTTGGGAGTCTAGGTCACTGCAAAGCTGCCCCAATCAGGGTTTGTTCACTTGGGGTGGTTCCTTGGCCCCTGAGTGTCCTATAAGCCTTGAGTAATGTTTATGAGTTATCAACTGTCGGCCCCACTTCCATAACTGAAGCTTGGAGGTTGGATCATGTCATCATAACTATTTGTTTAATTTTTACCCCGACAAGTTGATGAAATTGGGTAAATTTGGGATGGGGTGTTACATATTTTATTCCATAACGTATTTGGAAGTTATAGTTAAATGTAAAATGTGGAGCATTGTGGCTATGTAAAATTTGAAAACGTAGATATGCACAAATAGATTGCAAAAGTTATTTTACTCAAAATTCAAATAGAAATAATTTTTTTTCCCTTTCTTGGATTCAAGTTCTAATGAACCTTATGGAGCTATGAAGACCTAGAGTTCACTCAACCAAAATATCTATTGATCTCGATCAAAAAGCTTTCAAAATTTACCTTGCATTATGATCCAATAGCTAGTCAGAAGTGAGAGGAATAAATCTATGAATTTGGGTGAAAGGTATGACTTCCGGCCATAGGGAAAATCTAGTTTCTTGACTCGCTCTGATACGGACTCCTACTCCCCTGTTAAGATTATATTAAAAGTTCTTGACTCACTCTGATACGGACTCCTACTCCCCTGTTAACATTATATTAAAAGTGTTTCACTGCTTCGTTCGCATGTGGTCACATGTGAAGTCCACTGATGAATAAATTTGATTGCAAAATGAAATGAGTGGAACACAATACAAAATCTATATGTTTCACATTTCCAAAACCATACATCTCTAATAATCACTTTAAACTAACTACATTGACATATTATTTCAGTGTTTTTCTCATATATTTCACAGTGTGATATATCTGATGTTTTCCTCACGATATGTTTGAAGTATGTACCGAGTATATTTTTATGTGGATCAATTGATTTATTTTAAAAGTAATTTTATAATTTAAAAACAATATTTGGAAATGTGCATTTTATTCAATTATAAAATTTTATAATTTTAATGTCCTACTCTTTAATACAAATTATTGTCCTCTAAAATAAAATTTAATTGAAACCTATTAATAATAAAATATATGTTTTTGGTGGACATTGCACAGATAATAAATAAAAAATGGGTGCTCATGGACAACAACGATGAAATAGTAAGCCATGATGACATCATAATTTTTTTTTATTATTAGTTTTCAAGACTTAATATGTGGAGAAATATGTCCTTATATTAATATAATACAATCTCATTTTCAAATGGGAAAAGAGAAATTTGATTTCTTACAGTGGGAGTGGAAGAGCGGTGGTCGGAAGTTGACCTTCTGATTCTTTTCGCATTCCCAACAAGTGTTGAACTGGTCTCAAAGTTGACCTTAGATTCTTGTAATATATTGATGCCGGACAACGAAAAGCCCCGACCATAGTCGGGTTCGACGTATAGTCGAGGGACAACGAAAAGCCCCGACCATAGTCTGTTCGACTTATAGTCGAGAGACACCACATTTGTGGAAAGGGAAAGGTTCTGACCATAATCGCATTGGGCATCATATGTGGATTGTTTAGTTTAAAGTCCTTGGAATGAGCACCACTGGTTGATTTTAAAAATCGTGTGTGTGTGTTTGGGATAGTGCGTGACTGCCTCTCAAGTCCCTTGGCTTGTGAAGTCTGCTGCCCCATGAAAACTATTGAAAATTTTGAGAGGAGCTAAATAATTTTCCCATGGACAATCCTCCCATGACAATTCCACATGAAATAATAAGCACAACTAGTACGTGAAATATTTTTGTTCTTTTCATCTCTGTGAATTCATGAATATATGTGAAAATTCAGTTGTTGAAGCAAGAGCAGAGGCATGGATATAATGTATTACAACTTTGAAGAAATTAAATATTTTTAGAATCTATGATGTCTTGTTCTAATATAGAAACTAATGCACGCCAAAATCGTTGAGATTTAAGGTGTTCACATAATTTCGTCGTAGTTCATCCTCTTTTTTTCAGTAGAAAAAATCATATTATTTATAGATGAGAACGTTACATATATTTAGTTTATATAATAAACCGTGAGCATGGTGAAAGGACGCCCAAAACACTCGCATATGAAAGATAGAAACCAATACCTATCCGAAGAAACAAGATATAAAAGAAAATAAATACAGGGGTTTTTCACATGAGCAGATGATTGATTATGCATCTCCTGTTGACATAGCGTGCATATTAATGGATAGAAACACATTCATTATCTTTTATACTTCACATGGATGAGCAGAAAAACTATATCCCCATGCTGTCCGCAAGCTCAGAGACACTATGCAAAATGGAAGATACAGGCCGATGAATGTTGTCGAAGATGGAGTTATTCCTCTATTTCCAGATATGCCAACAGACCATGAGGAACAAAGAGCAACGAGCAGTAGATTGAGTACTCCACCATGTGATGCCTTCCTGTACAGAAGAAAAGACAGTGTAAGGGAAATCCATGGAAAAAGACAGTTCATACCAGATTTGTTGAGTCATGTGGCATTGGAAAAACATGTGGAAATTAGTTTCCTCAGCATCCCTGCAAAAAGCACATCGTCCAGGACCGTGCCAGCCCTTCCTCTGCAAAACCTCCCATGTGAGGTTTCTGTTCCATAAAATAAGCCAAGATAGTAGGATCATCTTGGTAGGGCAGGCCACTTTCCAAAAAGACGGAGGAAAGAGCATCTGAGTAGTGAGTTCACACTCCAGATAGAGAGCATTATAAAT
Source organism: Pinus taeda (assembly GCA_000404065.3). NCBI lineage: Eukaryota > Viridiplantae > Streptophyta > Pinopsida > Pinales > Pinaceae > Pinus > Pinus taeda. Next base: position 8,866 of record APFE031025547.1, on the reverse strand, counting down.
GTCCTTGATGCGGACAGGAAGAGGGCCTCATGGCAACTTCCATACCAAAGCGTCTTTGCATTCCGTCCTTCTGATGGGCCTGCCAGAAAGTGCAGTGAGAAAAGTGTTCCATAAGGACTGTAAGTGAGGGGGCAGGGAAAGGTCCGAAGCCTCAACCCACACCGGCAAAGAGTTGTTCCAAGAGCGTATAAGACATCCCCATGTAAAAATTCCTCTGAAATTGAGATAAGCGACCAGTTCATGTGGAGGATGTGAGATTAAGCCGTCCAGAATAAGATCTCTGCCTATGAATGTGCTAGCCCCATTAAAAAGCCTCCAACGAAAATTCCTCATTAATAAGGATTTGTTCCTGCAAAAACTTAACTAAATGGCAGAGCCATTCTTAATTCCCAGAGTGTTTCTTCTGTACCAATATTCTATGCATTTTCCTTGAAGATATTTTTTTCTAATATAGTTGCACCATGGCCCAGGTCCATAAATATCGCGAAGGAGCGATTTGATCAGCAGCGCATTACCCATCCTTCTCAAGTCTAGAAGACCCTAACCTCCCGACAGTTTTGGCTTTGTGATGGAGTCCATCTTTACCAGGTGATATTTGGATTGATAAGATTTCCCCCCCAAAGGAAATTTGCTGAATATGATTTCATTTTTTTAATGACGGATGCAGGAAGATAATATAAGTGCGCCCAATAAATAGCCAGCTGTGATAATACTTCCTGAATCAGAACCAATCTCCCTGCTAAAGAAAGGTGCCTGGACTCCCATCCTGAAATTCTTGAGCAAAATCGGTCCAAGAGCCAAGACCAGTCCTCCTTGTTGTAACCATTTGGTTTAAGACTGAAACCAAGATATTTCATACCGCAGTCGATGGACACTGCTTCAATACCAAAGATGGAGGCAATCCAGGAGGCCGTATCCATGTCCGAGTCGTTGTGATAAAGTTTAGATTTGTCTTTGTTGATACAAATTCCGGAAGCAGATTGAAACCTGTCAAAAATGGTGAAAAGGCATAGCCAAGACACCTTATGAAGCATAGCAAAAACCAGAATGTCATCGACAAAAAGGTTATGAGATAAGTAGAAATCTTTTGCCATCTTTATAGGTTGAAAACAGAAACCGGATTCAGCTCTTTTAAGTTGAATGCTAAGTGCATTCATAACCAAAATAAACAGTAGCAGGGAGAGGGGGCACCCCTGACGCAGTCCGCGCTCGGCTTTGAAGAAGGGGGAAGGAGTCCCATTGACAATGACCGAGAAGTTGATGTTCTCGACGCACGCCATGATCCATTCAATGCCAGACCTGCGCAGACCAATTTTAGCAAGAATTATCCTCAAGAGACCCCAGTCGACACAGTCATATGCTTTTTTTAAATCGACTTTGAGAATTGTTGCCTTTATATTTTTGGTCTTTAGGGAGAAAAGACACTCTTGTGTCAGTGCCACAGCATCCCAAATATTTCTTTCCTTTAAAAATGCATGTTGGTCCCTGGTAATGAAGCGATTGAGAACCGGTTTAATCCTCTCTGCTATGATTTTGGTAATAATTTTGAACAGGGAGTTGCATAGTGCTATCGGGCGATAATCCTGAAAAGATGTTGATTCCAGCTTCTTGGGAATGAGAGCAATGAGGGTAGATGAAAGAGTTGAGTGTACAGATCCAGATGTACGAGATGCCTCCACCATGTGAAGCAGGTCGACCTTGAACAAATCATAGAAGTGCAGAAAAATTCAATGGGCCAGCCGTCAGGGCTTGGACTTTTGTCCTTTTTGGACGCCTTCATAGTAGCAAGAAGCTCCTCCTCTGTAATCGGCTTGATGAAATTTTCATATTCTATGTCATCGAACATGATAGGGAAATGTTCGGCAACCCACACCATATCACATGCATTTGATGGCGTCCTTTTGTATTGTTCCATATCATATCCTCTTGTGAATAATAATACCCCCCACGGCAGTCATCGATCTTCCAAATAGAGTTCCTTCTTTTCCTTGCATTGGTGATATTTTGGAAAAATTTTGTGTTGCGATCACCATGCTTGAGCCACAAAGCACGGCTTTTGAGATGCCATGAGGCTTCTTCTATATAAAGGAGATGCTGCTTTTTTTTCTCAAGAGCCCTTAATGTCCTCCTTTTGTCAAAAGACATCAAATTTGGTGAGGACGTTGATAAGGCATCCATCGCCCATTGAATGCGCATGAGCTCCTGCTTGTCCATAGCAACCTTATGATGCTGCCACTCTTTTGCAGTCGATTTCAGGATATGGATCTTTTCACGGAAAGTTAAATGACCATCGACTTCAGAACCTTCCAGCGCCCTCCATCTTTTTGTAATGACGTCATTGAAGGTGCTGTATTCAAGAAAAATTTTGTTGAATTTGAAATAATATTCTTTCCTGATTTGCAGAGACCGCCATTCAAGAAGGATAGGCTTATGGTCAGACAAAAAGACGTTAGCAATGGAAGATAATGGGAGGCCCCATTTCTCAATGATATTTGCTTTGATAAGGATGTGATCAATCCGTTTAGCAATGTATCACGAGCCATTCCTGCCGTTTTCCCATGTCGGCCCCATTTTTTCCGGAAAAATGTCAACAAGGTTCTTGTTTAGAAGCACCATTCTTAACCTGTCTGAGAGAGGGTCCTTCTTCCTACCATTCCCCCAGCATTCATCTTGGCTAAGGGTAGTTCATATCCCCTGCTATCAGCAGAGAGTCCATTTCTAATATATCATATGCGAATAATATTTCCTAGAAAGGAGACCTGTTCCTGCAAGGGCCATAAACATTAAGAAGATTTAAAATATTGGCGTGAATTCGAACTGAGCCCGAAATCATGATGCCAGCGCAACATTTGAATGCTCTAGCGTTGATCCATGATGGGTCCCAAAGAGCAGCAAGACCACCTGACATCCCATGAGCCCCAATAGCCACCATGTACCATGATGGATACATTTTCCTGAAATAAGAAATGGTCACCGCACTTGAGTGCATGGTTTCTTGGATGAAGACAATTTTAGGATGAGCCGAGGGCAAGAATTTTTTGAGTGCTAGAAATTTATGGGGGACGCCCAAACCCCGAACATTCAGCGAAATGAGGAAGGTCATAGGGAAGGTTCGCCAGCCTTACGTGCTCTAAGGGGCTGAGAGAAATCTGATTCCATGATAGGAACCTCTGTAAGAGATAAATTTGTAATGCCCAGATCAGTGGCAATTGTCCTACCTCGAAAATGGCGGCTGTCTCCCTTCTTCTTTTTCCTGACAGTTATGTTGATGGCAGAATTGGGACTGATTGAGGGAAGAGAAGATCGAGGAGGCTTATGAATGGTAAGAGGCTCAAATTCGAGGGGATTCCTCTGGATGAATAAGTCTATGTCGCTCTCCGGTTTATTTGCATGCGAGGCGGAGGGGGAGTTACATGGGGTCGGTGCGCCCTCCGGCTCTTTACCCTTCTTTGATGCGTAAAGAGAGGAAGATGATGGACGTGCAGGGGAAGGGGTTGATGAGTCGATCAAAATGGAGTGGGAGCCAACCTTGAAGTCCTGAAAGTTCACTGCAGGGGGTGAGGGAACGGGGAGGTCCAATGAAGGTTCGGGAGGATGACAAAAAAGGTGAGATGAGGATGGTCGGTGTGGAGAAACATGCGGGGGAGCATCACCCTCGGACAGGCCAGCATCGGGACAATCGAAGGAAGATAGAGGGAGACCATGGCCCATAGGGAAAAGAGATGCCTCATATGTCCGATGACTGTGAGAAAAAGATTTCTTCCTCCTGATATGGCGCATATTTCAATCTTTAATAAGGTGCCCTGTCCGATGGCATCGTGAGCATCGGAAGGGGATGCCCCAGAAATCAATTCGCTGTCTAAACTGTCTGCCGTCCAAGATGATGTCGATGTATTCAGGATACTCGCCTTTGAATGGCCTCTCAATAAGAAGCCAAGCCACCCTCTTATCCCTTTCCCCCTTACACCAAGGGTCAACATAAATAAATTTGCCAATTGAGTTTCCCAATTCGGATAGAGCCTCTGGCGACCAGAATTCCAGAGGCAAGTTAGGCAGTTTAGCCCAAATCATATAGTTGGCAGGAGTGTTCTTCAATGGGTCAAACTCGATATACCATTTTGACAGAAAGAGGAAGCTTCTGTCAGCGACCCATGGTTTACTGAGAATGGTTGCAAGATCTGACTCTTTAAGAAAGTGAAAGGAGTACCATTCTTTCATAAGGCGAGAGATGATGGGCGTATACCCAATAATAGGGGACCATTTCTCCGATCGCCAGTTCCGCATCTCCTGATCTTTCATGTGCGGAAAGTGTCATTTTCCAACCAAAGCATACTTCTGTAAGCTGTCGATACGCTCTGCTAATGCAGCGTTACTCACAACAACCCCCTTGGGAGGAGGACCCGTTTTAACAGGGCGACAACAGTGGTTAAATAATTCAGGCGCAGCATGAGAGCCTCCTTTCGAAAGAAATTGTTTGTCAGAGAACCGAGGGGTGCTGACCATAGACTCGAAAGGGATGTGACCAGCAGGACCAGGTGGAAGCATTTCTTCCACGGTGGCATGCCAACCTGGAGAAGCAGCAAAATCCCGTTCCGCTTCAATGGTCGCATCGATAAGAGCCTGGGTGTCAGAAGACAAGACCCCCTCCGACATGGTAGATGGACACAATAAAGGAAAGCCCCAGATGGCAAAATTATATAAATACCTTGACAAAAAAGACTTGGATGGAAGATAGAGTGCTGACAGAAGAGAGGGGGCCAGTACAAGATAATGTACTAAGAAGAGATATTTTCGCAGAGACGTGGATATGGACAGGTGGGCACAGAAAAGATCCACAATAGAAAACTATAATAGGAGTAATGAAAAACTCCAAATCAGGACAATTTGTAATAAAGAGCGGCCGTCACTTAGACCTGGAGGGAAAAACCGGCGAAATCAAAGCATATGGATGCGTGTAGGAACAAAGTACAGCAGTCGGGAAAAAATTCAAAATAAGAAATTTGACGAGTATGCCTAAGAAAGCCTCCCAGAAACGGTCGGAGAAACCAGTGAAGAAAGAAGAGGTTGGGATAACCAATGGCCAAATCAAACAGACGGCTGGGTCCGACAATTCCAACAGTAGCAGAAGCAACGGAAAATGCACCACTAGTGCCCTATTTTGATGCGGAGATCAGAACAAGGGCTATAAATGAAAAACAATGATTTAAGGAACCTGAGGAAGGAGGTGCACATGATAAAGGGGATCCAGGCATAAGCTTGACCATAACAAAACAGAAAAAGATAGCTCAAAATCTACCAAAATCTACCCCAGACTTTCCCAAACATGTGAAGAAAGATAAGTACCATGATAAGAAAGACCATGCAGTTTATAATAAGACAAGTCGACGAGAGTAGAAAGACCCATATTTGGAATGGTTCATCCCCAGGGAAAGGACAAGGTAGGAGGACTATTCCGAGGATTCATGAAAAATCCATATGCACTAAAACTAGCATTTGCACCAGATGTTGCAAAGGAAACGCCGTAAGGCATAAATTGAAGAACACAAATACAACAAAAGAATACTTCGATAAAGAATAAAAATATATTGAACGCTCAAATCAATGCCCCATTACCTGGAACCACTTAGTAGACATATCTATCAACATTAGGATTATACACAATGATCAAGAAATTTCCCATATACAAACAACACCTTCCACAAGAACCTTTTGTCACATCCACATTTTAAAAAATGCTTTGGAACGTGATTGGAATCTCCCATATTGCCTTATTCATTATGCAGATAAATCTTCCATATTGTTATTTTCATCATGAATATTGTTAGTTCATTGTTGTAAAGTGTTAGTGTGTTAAATTCAATACTATAAGTTCGACAAGCGAAAAAAATTCCTCAATTAGCATAATATGCATTTTTCTCTCAACCATGCATAAAATGAATTGTTAAAAAACAAGATATCATTTTAGTTTCGTATTCTAGGAATATACTAAAGCTTTAGGAAGCTTGATGAAATAGTTGTATACAATAAAGGATTATTGAAGAATTTGAAAAGGATGACTAAAGAATTTGAGAAGGAACAATTGTGTAAATTAAGAGATCAACTAAAGAATTAAAATTTGAACATAACTCCGTAAGCAACAACCTCATCAGTTTTAATTCTTTTGTAAAGATCATTCCCATTAAAGAAGCCCTACAACAATTGTTGTGATTTGAGAATTCCCACCAACCAAAATAATATCATGGATGAATCTCTTGCCTTCTTAGCATCATAATCAACAAAACCAAAACACTCTCTCTTCGCACACTCAGATGAGAACACCAAGCTTGTCAATTGAGTATGTAGGAAAGACCTATTTCTTCTTTCAAGGAATGGTTGTGTTTCTGGGAATAAAAAAATTCATAACACTTCTGGCTTTATTGCAATCAAGTCAAGAAGTAACAGGTCTTGTACATCCATTGCCTCCTCCACTTAGAATGGCAATTTGCAATGCAAAAGCAACAACCACATCAGTGTTAATGCTTTTGCAGAGCTCATTCCCATTAAATAATTCCTGCAACAACTGTTGTGCTTTGAGAATTTCCACTAACCAAAACAATATCATGGATGAATCTCTTACCATCTTAACATCATAATAAAGAAAACCAAAACACTCTCTCTTCATACACTCAGATGAGAACACCAAGCTTGTCTATGTAGGAAAGACCTATTTCTTCTTTCTAGGAATGGTTGTGTTTCTGGGAATAAAAACATTCATAACACTTCCTTTTGTATTGTGACCAAGAGAAAGAGGAGCAACATCAAGAAGTAACAATTCTTATACACCCATTGCCTCCTCTTAGAATGGAAACTTGCAATGCAACTCCGTAAGCAACAACCTAATCATTGTTAATGCTTTTGCAGAGCTCATTCCCATCAAAGAAGTCCTGCAACAACTGTTGTGATTCGAGAATTCCCACTAACCAAAACAATATCATGGATGAATCTCTTACCATCTTAGCATGTCAAACACTTTTCTATAGGCTCCATGCACTTTGCAAATAGATTTGTTTTCAGCTCTTCAGACCTAGCTTTAATTATTGTTGAATAAAAGCCCATGCCTCCATATAATGGCATATAATGAATCAATATATGTGGTTGTCTGAGCAGTGGATGAAGAAGACCTCCTCAACAACAACATTTTGATGCTCATGCCAAGCAGTTTATCAAGACCAAAATCTAGTTCAATGGTTCAATCCATTCACACATAATTTTCGACATATATGATCTTGCTGAGCATAGGTCACGTTCCAATCAAGACTGACTTCATTCTCAAATCTAAAATCCATGCACAAATACCTGTATACGTTGGTGGTTAATGCAGTCTATCTTAGACTGCGAACTGAATAATCTTCATTACTCTTTTTTATGTTTTGCTACCCAAAACTGAAAGTAAAATTGGTCTACATTGCTATGCAGCTTCGTAGGTAACTGCCTCATTGGGGTTAATGCTTTTGCAGACCTGATTCTCATTAAAGAAGTCTTGCAACAAATGTTGTACTTTGAAAATTCCCACCTTGGGCTTTGCTCTTTGTCAAGGGCTGGCAAGTTTTATGGATATGTTGTTGTTGAGGAATAGGATGAGATTTTCTATATTTACAGTTTCTTTCGTTTTCGATAAGGCTATAGTAAACTAAAATGCTAAAATAGAAATATCATATTGAAAAATTGAAGTTTAAAATTTAGCTAGGTAAGTAAAAAATTGGGATATCTGAGGCATTTTCTTCATCTGAGGCATTTCCTCCTGTGTTTCCACTATGTTGCCCAAGGAGGGGTTACAAATTTTGGGGATGGAAACAATAGCATCGCACTATTACCGTGAAATCCTATACAGGTTAGACACATTAGAATAAGCCACAACAGTTGGCTGATACTATCTATATACCTTTAGAAATTTTGCAGGACGGGGTTTCGTTTCAATGGGTTTCTGCAATAAATCCAAACACGGTCAAGCAAAAAAAAATACCAACTTCCCAAAAAACTTTGAATCCCAACTCAAAGAAACCAAATAGATTCACAGATAAAAGAAATAGACCATTCGTTTGGCTGATTTAGCCGCCGATGGGGAGGGCGAAACGCTTTGAATCCTTCCATTACAATTAAAAGGAGACGACACCTTTGCTCCAGAAAAGAAATGCAAAGCTTCAGCAGTAGCATCTAGAATGGGCGGCGTTGACGATGTCCCTTCATGATCTCTCTTCACATATGCTGTATGTATAAGACCAGTCAATAAAGAAAAGAAAAAATACTTCCAACAAATTTGTAACTGTTTTGATCGATGGTTCAAGTCTTTGTAATCGGCTAACATCTAATCATACGGTGTCCAAGGATGACAGGTAGACAAAAAGGGGGATGGATTTCATAGGGAAACACCTTATGGTGTAATTATGCTACGACCAACTCACAGGCCCTCCGCATAGTAAAAATATGGCCTAGCATTGACAAATGCTAGCTCCCATATATAGAAACAAAGCAAAAAAACTAAAGAAATAACTAAAAACTTGCATAACAAAACCACCACACCATAATGCAAATCAACCAAAAGCAAGTAAGCCAAATTCACAAAATTAAGGAAGAAATATTAACAAGTGATAATAAGAGCACATCAACCACTTTAACTTGGGTACAATACCATGTTAGCAATGATTATCTAATCACACTAAATATCCATTAAAAGATTGAAAATATATTTATATAATGTTACATCATACGTAATCCATTAAGAAGTTGAAAAGATATTAGTGTAATAGATTAGTTAATACCTTTAACGTCATATTATTTTTATATTAATTTATTTACGAGTAAGGAAAATAAAGTATAAAATTATTAT